>CAJQTV010000908.1:0-36454 GCA_907163055.1 Formica aquilonia x Formica polyctena | reverse complement strand
TTGGTTAATGGTTTCATAATGGTTGGTGGTAAAGTATCTACCGGATTAGGTATAAATTTATACCATGAGTCTCCTAAGAGGTACATGGCAGATGCAAATGGATTGCATGTAGTTTGTGTTCCGTGTTGTAACAATATATGAGTCTGAGGCGTTAAGAAATGTGTTCGATTTTCTCGGATTACTGGTAATTGGTCGTAACATTTTTTTGTTCTTGCGAGTTTTACATCTACTGGTACGCATTTGACTATGTGAATTACTACCCCTGCTAAAAGAGCCATATATCCAGGTCCTTTCATTAGATGATATGCGAAAATATCAGGTGCTTGAGTAGCTATTGCTAATGCATTATGCAACATTCGTTTTTCTAAATTACATTGGTGTGGTAATAAATTTCTATAAAGTTCGTTTATTTGAGTACGGACGTGTTTCTCTACGTATACGAATTTAGAATTGATATAGATAAAGATATCGAGATTTGAGATTCCAGATTGCTTTTTAAAGACAGTGGTACCGCGTACGGTCTCGAAAATTAGTTTAGGATGCTCTGTTGTTATTAATGAATATCCACATGTATTGTATTTTCTTTTGCTAGTCAGTGCAAATACTGTGTCTTGTGTGGTTAAAGAGTAAATTGTTTGCGGATGATCTTCATCTTTATCAACTATTTTGTATGCGTACCCCTCGAATAATGTTCCGAAATTATAAAGTTTGCAAGTATCGGTAGGTACTGGATCCCAATACGTATCTCCTCCCTCTACATCTGTACAATGTGTGGAGCCAAATTTACATGCTACACCCGACCTGAGCTGCACTCGATTAGTGTTTATTTTTACGTCTGCTATATAATCTTGTAGCGTAATTCTTACGCTTGCGAGTACTATTACGTCTGTCCATGTTCCATAAGGATCGGAATATGCTCCTCCGATACAGCTTCCATCGTTGTCCACACTGCCAGCGAGTGTTATTGAACGTGTTGTGGTTTGATTTGATTTTAAGCCAGTTATGTAAGTATTTGCCATTTGATAGGTACCATAATCGTGCATTCTTCTGCATATATCGCGGGGTATTTCTTCTATGTATGAATATTTTCCGCTTTATACATCCATGATATGAGAGAACATTCCACATTTTTTAATTAATCGGTCGATTTCAACTTTACACTGTATTACTTTCACAGATTCGAATTCGTTAATTTGGAGTAATTGTATATATACTTGTTCACGTTTAACATTTTGCGGTGGAATGTCACACTCTTCGATAGTTAATAAAGATAATGTCGTTAAATTTGCTGAAGAAGATCCGCAGTCATACCCTATTATACCAAGAGTTTGATAAAATTTTATTAGCATTAGCAGTATCGCAATTAGTCGCTTAATGTTGAGGTCCATCTGAAAGTTTTGATAATTATTATTTATCAGTAGGTTTAATATACAGGGTGTCCCAGAATTTGCGCACACGGAATGCACAGCGTGATTATCCGTGCCAGAAGAAACAACCTTTTCCTCTGGCAAAATTGCGTTTGAACAATATTTTTTAAATGAGAGCAACTTTAAACTAACGAATGAGCGCTCTAGGTTATGCATGAATCAGGGGCGGTGCGCGCACGGCATGTGTGGCGCGTGAGCGTGTGTGTACGCTATTTTACTATTTTGCTAAAGATTTTATAAGAATTATGCATGATAACTAAATATCGCTATTTTGAATACAACCTATTTAATAAGAGAACATTTTCTAATTGATATGACTAAAGTAATGACTGAAAGTAAAATAAGTAGATTAGATAACACGTGAATAATTTTGATCCAAGATTATTGTTCTAACATTTTGAAAATGTTTGTGGCCCTGAAAAGAGCCGATTAAATGTTTTAAAGCATATGCTCGAAATGCAGACCTTCCATTTGTATACACATATTTGCTCTGCGGATAAGATTTTCTTGTGCACGTTAGATCATTTCCGGTGTAACGGTTGCTATTGCACAATGAAGCTGTTCTTCTAACTCTTCTGGTGTTTCGACAGGATTTCGGTAAATACAATTTTTCAAATTCTTGGGTTGACTGCGGTGGTCCCGTCGCATGACCCGCAAAATCGCTTGATTTAAACCCACCCGATTATTTTTTATGGAGTAATTTAAAAAATTTTATTTACCGTAATCCTGTGGAAACACTAGAAGATTTGAAAGAATAGCTTCATTGTGCAATAGCAACATAAAAAAATTAAACATTATTAAACTTTTAATCGGTCCTTTTCAGGGCCATAAACATTTTTAGAATGTTGGGACAATAATCTTGGATTAAAATTATTCACGTCTTATCTAATCTATTTATTTAACTTTCAATCGTTGCTTCGGTGATATCAATTAGAAAATGTTCTCTTATTAAGTAAGTTATATAACTGCTAAAAAATTACCTTTTTTAAAAAAAAAAGTGAAAAAAAGGCGCCAAGTGCACGCGCACAAGCGCCTTTCGCTATAAGAAAAACTTATATAAAATAGTGTTATTTTAATACAAAAACACTGTCATATTTAAACTAAAAACTGTTTTACAAAATAGCTGGTGAAGCGAGGGGGGGATTTAAGGCGGGAGGAGGCACGAACCAAGCATCCATCTCTTCCGTGGCAGCGGCACTGTCGTATCTGTGTAGGGCGTTTAAACACTTCCTCAGCCCGACAAATAATTGTTAGAAAACAACATTTGCGGGTCTGAAAAAATATGCGAGGTACAAGTGGCTGAATCGGGAATCGAACCCGAGTCTTTCGCTTTCCGGGCAACTGCTCTTACCACTGAGCTATTCAGATCTTCTTCAATCTATTGAAGAACATTCCAATGAAGAAGGAAATTCATGTAAGGAGATTCATGTAGAAAGAGACTCTCAGGAACATTCAGAAACCACCACTTCATTTCAAAATAATGACGATGCAAAGGATCACGATTCTCAATCGAATCCCAAGAAAACGATGTCCATCAAAAAAAAAAAAAAAAAAAAAAACGGACACCCCATAATACGACCCAAGAAAGTGGATCTACGACTTTAATGAAATATTTAATGAAAAAAAAGGACAAGCTTCTCATTCTATAAAAAATTTTTTTTCCTTAATGGTTGCGACAGTCAAAAATTTTTCGTCCATCGACTAACACTATGTAAAAACCAAAGTATTTGCGATAGTTAATGACATCGAAGCCAAATATTTAATGCAGCCTCCCCAATATTTTACATCATCTCCACAACATAGTCCTACACTTTTTACACCATCTCCACAACAATCTCCCGCACATTTTACATCATCTCCACAACAAAGTCCTACACTTTTTACACCATCCCCGCAACAACCTCCTGCACATTTTACCTCATCTCCACAGTTGCCTTCCACACAACATAACATATGAATAACTATTACAAATCATAATAAACATACATATTATATGTAAACAGATAATGCCATGCCAAAGATTACATTGGCAGCCGGTAGGGTAAAATTATGTTTTAAATAACATATTCTTCAATATAATAAAATTTCGCTGCTATGCTATTTCGCGATACGCTATTTTTCATAACATACTGCTGGCCGTCAATATGTTAATATATTATAATGTGCTACTGTTAATATTTTACTGTGTAATAAATAATCTATTAATAAACTTCGTATTGCTAAAATGAAAAAAATATTATTTACCTCAGGTATATAACCAATTTTTCCCTCGGAGAAATAGCTTCGCGAAAACGTGTACTTTTTTTTTAAATTCTTTTTTCAATTTTTGATGATATCATTTCAAATATACCTGCACTCATTCGAAAATATTTAATAAATTTATCCTCATCGTCTACTAAATGAGGATATAATGTAAAATATTTTTCTTCAGTTTTCTTATTTACCAAACTGGGATGAACCCACATTTCCTTATTTTTCTTTCTGTTTTTCTCTCTTCATTTTCTCTATCTTCATTGTCCAGTGTCACAGCAATTATGATTAATTTTTCATCAGAAAATAGCGACATTTTTTCGGGTTTTCGGGTTTTCTCGGGTTTTTTCGAAGTTATAACGAACTTGATAACATAAAAAATATAACGATACTGATCGTCTGAGATCGGATTGAGAGCGGATCGCGTCACCGGACCGTGACTCGATAGTGTGCATATTTTAGGATTATGATCGGACCGCGAGCGAACTGTGAGCGGAACGTCAGCGGATCGATAGTGTGTATCGAGCCTTAGGGTTCAATATATAAAACCGTAATTATAAAATAAATTTGCTTAAGGTCTAATGTGTATTTGCGTGAATGTGTGTATGTGAAGGTAAAGGAAAAGTTTTCTCGCGGGTGTTACAATAAATACGGAGGGCATCAGCCGGAATGAAGAGAGGAAAGACTAAAATTTAAATTCCGGTTGATAATTTACAATAAATAGTTTTTATAATATAATTTAAGTTATTAAATAGAGAGAGAAAAAGAAAATGAATGGGAAAGAAAGGGAAGTATTAGGTGTACAACTTTGCTTCCGCCGTTTTCCTATAGATGGCTTTAGCGGTAAGTAGTAGTCGAAATAAATAGATCATAGACGTCATGCAATAAACTTGGGCATCTGTCAACATAACCCCATAGAAACATTAGTCGATTTGTGTCTGCATCATAAAGTTATTCTCGATTGAAAATGTTAGTTTACGAGCCAAATTCTCGTCATTTGCGGGAGGTTTTAATTTTCTGCTTCAATATGAAGAAATCTGCGGCTGAGGCTCATCGAATGCTCTCAAATACTTATGGTGAGGCCGCTATTAGTGAAAGAACGTGTCGTGAGTGGTTTCAACGCTTCAAGAACGGTGATTTTCACGTCGAAGACCGGCATAGCGGTGGAAGAGAGAAGGTTTTCGAAGATGCAGAATTGGAGGCATTACTTAATGAAGACTCGAGTCAAAGTCAAGAAGAATTGGCACGATCATTGGGAGTGACTCAACAAGCAATTTCAAAACGCCTCAAAGACATGGGAATGATTCAGAAGCAAGAAAATTGGGTGCCGTACGAGTTGAAACCGAGAGATATTGAACGGCGTTTGTTTGCTTGTGAACAGTTGCTTGAAAGGCAAAGACGGAAGGGATTTCTGCATCGCATTGTGACTGGGGACGAAAAATGGGTTCATTACGATAACCCCAAGCGCAGAAAATCATGGGGATATCCCGGCCATGCTTCCACGTCGACGGCCAAACCGAATATTCACGGCTCCAAGGTCATGCTCTGTATTTGGTGGGACCAGCTCGGTGTAGTGTATTATGAGCTGTTAAAACCGACTGAAACAATCACAGGCGATCGTTATCGAACGCAATTAATGCGTTTGAGCCGAGCGTTAAAAGACAAACGGCCGCAATACAACGAGAGACACGATAAAGTGATTTTGCAGCATGACAATGCTCGACCCCATGTTGCGAAAGTGTCAAGACATACTTGGAAACGTTGAAATGGGAAGTCCTACCCCACCCGCCGTATTCTCCAGACGTTGCTCCCTCTGACTATCACTTGTTTCGATCAATGGCACACGGCCTGGTTGACCAGCACTTCCGGTCTTATGAAGAAGTAAGAAATTGGATCGATTCGTGGATCGCTTCAAAAGATGACCAGTTTTTTCAACGCGGGATTCGTACGCTGCCCGAAAGATGGGAGAAAGTAGTGTCCAGCGATGGACAATACTTTCATAAATGTATAACCAGTTTTTTACAATAAAGCCTCGAATTTCAGAAAAAAAGGGCGGAAGCAAAGTTGTACACCTAATAATATTATGGGAGATCTTCAAACTCTACCGTAGAGTGGGGAGGAAGCTTCATCCCAAATGCTTCTACAGGGATGCCTATTGGAAGTTGACAACCTGGGACAAAAAACGGAATAATAGATCCGGGAGGACTTACACAAAGGATATAACGGAATAGTTCAAGATCTGCAAAGTCTGGGCCTATGCGGTAAGTTTCTTCAGGAAGGGGATCGCAATATGGAAGGAACTGTTCCAGGAGATACCTGAACCAATTTTCTCTAGCCTGTTCTTCGTGGAACTCAGACTCTCCTTCGGTATCGAAAGATCTCTGTTCGGAATCTTCCAGTTCCTCTTTGAGATCTAGAAATTCCTCCACGAAGTCCTGGAGGGCTTCCTCAAAATCGTGCGAGGCTCCTGGGAGATCGGACGATTCGAGGCGTGAAGAGAAAGGGGAAGTAGGATTTCTCGACGGTTGATGGTCGAGAGAAGGAGAGTAATTGAAGGGAGAAGGGCGAATGGGATTTCTCGACGGTTGGTGGTCGAGAGAAGGTGAATATTCAAAGGGAGGAAAGGAATGAGGAATTCTCGACGGTTGATGGTTGAGAGAAGGTGAATATTCAAAGGGAGGAGGGGGAATACGAATTCTTGAAGGTTGATGCTCAAGAGGAGCAGGTGACTGAGGACGCTCGGGGGAAGAAATCGGTGAATGAGAAGGAGGAGAATAATGAGGAGAAGAAGTAGAGGGACAAGGATCTGTGTTATGTATTTGTGTATTATATAAGCATCCATCTTTTCCGTGGCAGCGGCACTCTCGTGTCTGTGTAGGGCGTTTACACACTTCCTCAGCCCGACAAATAATTGTTAGAAAACAACATTTGCGGGTCTGAAAAAATATGCGAGGTACAAGTGGCTGAATCGGGAATCGAACCCGAGTCTTTCGCTTTCCGGGCAACTGCTCTTACCACTGAGCTATTCAGACCTCGTACCTTACGCCACTCTAACACAGTACATACGACTCCAGAGCGATGTTGGAATCTCGCTCAATGGATGCAATGCCGATTGCCACGGAGAGACGACATCCCCAGCACGTCTCCAGAGCGGTCCAATCATATCAAACGATTGAAAATTGGCCCCCGTAGCCGCTCAGCGATGAGTCTTGACTCATCACCAGTATGAATGGAAGCCTCCTCGAGTAGTCCATCCTAAACTACTACGCCTAAGCAGCCCCCTCTTCTGCTCCCAATTAATAATACGATCTTCCACCGTCACCACGTGGTGGATCTAGTGGACAGATTACCAGCATTTTCGCTGGCGCAGATGTACACCGCAGAGTGAACGTAATACGTATACGTTAAACTCTTAGTTTAAACGGATGTTCATCTAAATTTAATTTCCTATAGTCTATAATAAAACTAGGATCTGCGGACGCCCGAGCCAAGAGTTTCCGGATCTTTTTGTTTTCCCGGTTCCGGATGTGTTTCGCCCAGCATTTAGAGCGTTTCGCCGGGGTTGTTTCCATTGGGAAACATACGCAAGGGTTAAATGAGGTATTGATAGTTAATTAAAAAAAACAGTTTGGTAATAATAAAAATAAAAAAAAATAAATAGGGAAAACTCTTAAGGATCTCAATTGTACTTATCATTAATATATATATTTAAAAAAACAATATGGGAGTAATTATTATAGAAGTAGAGAGAGAAGATTTTCTTTTAGGTCTGGCAGCTGACTATGAATGCCAATCATGATATTACATCAAGATCCTAGCTAATCACATTTAGGGACCCGCGAAAGGGGAATGCTTGAGTCTAACAATAAGCAAAAATGCCAATCTTGACAGTTATCAAGATCCTGGCTAACCAAACTTAAGGACTCGCGAAAGGGAAAGGATTGCTTGAGTCTAAGGGCCGGAGCACAGACTTTTGCATAAGCGCATAACCATAAGCATAAAGAAATTGATTGGTCTATAAGCATATTCACAAGGAAATGGACCAATTAATTTCCTTATGCTTATGGTTATGCGCTTATGCAAAAATCTGTGCTCCGGCCCTAACAATAAGCGTGAATGCCAATCTTGACAGTTATCAAAATCCTGGCTGATCAAACTTAAGGAGTCGCGAAAGGGGGAGAAGATTCAAAAGATAGGAGATACAAAATATTTAATAAACAGAATTTAATTTAAAAAATAAAATTAGTAAATATGTATGCATAGATATTAATTGAAGATTCGAATTTAGCTACAAACTGTTTCTTTCGAAAGGAAAGGAGGAAGGATAAGAAAATGATGTAAGAAAGAAGAAGAAAAAAAATCTTTGGTAGACTCACTACTTGTTGTGTGCGAAGGAAAAGAGGTCTATTTTCGATAACCGAGTGATGAGCAACCCTCTGTCTTTCGTGGAAGAGCTGGCTGGAAAAAGTGGGCTCGGAGATCCGCTCAGTTGCGGTGGTGTTGATCGATGCATTCAAACACACACCACACGTCGCTTGTCCGCACGAATATTATAAATCTTTAAGTTATATAAGGTATAATTTTTTGCACTGGCACAACGCGCAGAGAACTGTGAGAATAGACATAAAACTTCAAAGTATCGATAAGACAAAGCGAGCTGCAGACAGACTCGGTATAAGGCTTCGAATCGAAAGGCGAAGATAGACTGATTTTTCAAGGAAGGATTTCGCGTATCCTCGAATCTTAGCGTCTCCCCACATATCCTCTCCATTAGGCAACCAGAACTCTTTTTTAACAAATCAAATCATTACTTATTACCCCTCTCATGAGTTGGAGGTGTCATCCTTCCAAAAGAAGGTCCAGAAGATTGCGTCTATTGGTGTAAGCTTTCGTTTTTAGAAGCTAAGTCCTGTCCATTGGAGAATTCGCTATGATCGGCTAAATTGACATTTTTATTATTCACTTGAGTTTTATCTCAAGCAGATAACGCACAAAGGTGGTCTGGCAGGCGAGCACTTGGTGTCAAGTGTCGCGAGTTTCTGTCGCGGATTGTAGTTCTCGATAAAGCATCGCTCTAGTTCTTAGAAAGACTTTTATTCGAGACTCTTCTTATACCGTGTTTCCACTAGTGGGCTTTCAAGTTAAAATATTATTTGATCCGTTTGTTTGTCTCTTGCATGCGCGCTGTTTAGATTTCGAGCCTTCTCACGGCTCGAGTATCTTTTAGTTTCTGTTTAAAATTCCTGGTCTTCTAGTGGACCTTTGTGTTCGAATATTTATCGCGCATGGTTTAGGTTTTGAAATATTAGTCTCGCCTGCTAGATATTCTTTAGTTTAATGTTTATGTGAAGTGCAAAAAGTTCCAGAGCGTAGGCGTTTAATATTACGTGAAAGAAAAGAATCGCGGAGTCTACTGGACGTAATATATACATACATAATTTATTCTTAGAAAAAATAATAAAATTTTAATTGCATACATAGAATTGCATACATAGTGGTTCATAATGTCTATTTATTTAAATTTTATATATGTAATGTGTATACGAGGGCTGCATGATAAGTACCCGTGTTAGGGAAGGAAACGCACTTTTAAAAAAATTTTTTTTATCTATTTCTCAACATAGTCTCCTTTCAGCTCGATATACTTAGTCCAGCGATATTCCAACTTTTTTAAGCCATCCAAAAAATATGATTTGTCGAACTCTGCAAATCGGGCACTCTTCATCAAAAACGAATGTTCGGCCACGCTTGAATTCATTGAACCAATATCTGATGGTAGTCATCGAAGGTGCATGGTCCTTATAAACGACATGCAACTTTACTTTGATTTCCTCACACGTCTTCCCATCCAAAAAAAGGAAACTGACCGATATTGCTCTTTTCCCATGGTTGCAAACAAACACAAACTTGTTCACTTTTAACAGCTATCAAAACAAAACTACTCGATAAATCTGTCTGAAATTTTGACAGGCGTCGTTCGAAAGATGGCGTTAAACGATGGTATACAGATTTTGAGTCAGTGGCGCTATCAATCGTTAAATACGGTTACTTATCATACAGCCCTCGTATTCAGGGTGTATCAGACCATCCGTGCCAGCCGAATATCTCGAAAACCGAGAACGGCAGACAAAAATATTTCAAACAAAAATTGTAGGGTTTCCAGTAACGCATTACTTACTTGTAATATTAGTACGACCTTGAATAGCGTTGTCAAGGTCACGTGAAGGTCATCATAAATTTCTTAAATGGAACCCCCTATTTTTTATTGCATATTCTTGTAGCTTATCTCGAGAGCTTTTCAAAACACTATGATAAACTATTTTTTCATTAAGTACTTTTTGAGTTATTTTATATCTTAATCTGACATATATTGATATAAAAAATAAAATATGTCGTAAAATATTTAGTTTTCGATAATCTTACCGTAATACTTTTATGACAGAATAATGAGACAAATCAATTAGTGTAATTTGTGTGGATATTGTGTCATCGTGTGTCATTGTGTGTCATTATTGTGTCATCAAGATGAATTCTGATACTATTCCGTACACAAGTGGTATGGAGAAAGAGAAGACGAAGAAAGATAAAATATTAAAAAAGACAACTCAGAAAGGTAAAAAATTCTTCTTGGCTAGAAATTAAGGATTTTAAGAATTGGTTAGCGTTGCATCCGGACAGTAGAAAAGCTTATTGTACCGCATGTGATAAAGTTCTCGTATGCGGTAAATCAAAATTATTGAAGCACGCAGCTGGGATGCGACATATAAAAAACATTTAGAAACCTAACAATAATCGGGAAAATCCATCTGCTTTATTACCTGCCACGCATTATGTTAAAAATATGGACCATATTAATAAAGTTAAATCAGCCGAAATTAGATTAGCAGCTTCTTTTGCAGAACATAATATAGCTTTCCAAATAGTACAACATATGGTCTCTTTAATTAAAGACATTTGTTCCAATCCGCAAATAGTAAATGATCTTGCATTGTCCAGGATAAAGTGCGCTAAAATTATAAAAAATGTTATTGCTAAAAGAGAAAACGAAAAAACAATCGAAAATTTAAAATCTCAAAAATTTTCTATTTTGGTTGATGAAAGCGCGGATATCGCTAATTATAAATTACTTTGTGTTCTTGTTAAATATGTGTCACCTAATAATAAAAAATGTGTAACGGAACTATTAGAATTAATACGATTAGATGCTACAGATTGTTCTGCAGAGAAACTTTATTCTGCATTTGAATATTGTTTCATAAGTAAAAAAATTCCTTTAAATAATATTATAGGAATGGCTTGTGATAACGCGTCAGTAATTGGAATCCGCGATTCTTTTATAAGTAAATTAAAAAAAGAAATACCGTCTCTCATAGTATTAAAATGTATATGCTATTCCTCTACACTTATTGCGAGTAAAGCTTGTTCAAAATTGCCAAATTCATGTGAAAATTTGATACACGCTGTTACCACTTATATCTCTGGCAGTGCAAAAAGATGTGCTATATCGCGTGAATTTCAAGAATATTTTGGCGTAGAGTTGCGTAAAGTTTTAAAATTGTCAGGTACAAGATGGCTCGTTTTACAAAAGTGTGTTGCTAGGCTTCTCGATAATTGGGAAGTCTTGAAACATTATTTCCACCTGGAAATTATTGAAATTAAAAGTAATTCGGCACAGTCTATTTATAATATGTTCAATGACGACGAAACTAAAGCATACTTTCTATTTTTTAAATATTCTTTAATTTTTTTAAATTATTTTAACACATTATTTCAATCTAGAAAGATTTTAATTCACAAGTTAGCTGAAAGCAGTGAGCAATTAATAAAGCAAATGGGACAAAATTTTCTTTTACCCATAGCTTTGCGAGATATTTCTGTAGATATAACTAACCCGCGAATACATTCAAATTCGCACAAGAAATAAAATTGAAATGTTTAGATTTTTATGTTACGGTTGTAGATGAAATGATAAAACGGTTACCTTTCAATGATGTTCTTTGCGGATTAAAATTTTTAGATCCTAAATTAGCTTTATATGATGAAGGAAGGAGCATAATTGTAGATTTTAGTGATATTGTTATACATTTTGGGAATTTTGATGTTACAGCTTTAGCATTTGAATGGAGAGTATTACCATCCATGTTTAGTGACGCGGACAAAAACATTATGGCCAATTTAGAGATAGACGAAATGTGGAAGATCTTTGAAGTTAAAAATTTTGATAATAAACAAATGTTTCCAAATTTAGTGAAATTAGCAGATGCAATTTTCTCTCTTCCACATTCTAATGCTGAAGCTAAACGATTATTTTCTATTGTCACAGATGTGATCGTATGTAATCATGTAATATATGTGAATGATAATATATGTAGATAATATATAAATGTATATGTATTTATAAATTGAAATTTTAGTAGACTCTTAAATCATTATACATTTTTTGAATTAAAATTTTTTTATATTTTTTTTATTTCTATTGAACTTATTTTGAAAATCAGGTTTTTGTTAATAAAAATAAAATGCGTTTTAATTTTATGGAGAGAATTTGTGTATACATTTGTGTATAACATTTCTATAAATACAAATTTGATTTTATGACAAATACTATTTCAAATTACAAATTCTCACAAATTAAATTGCTTCTAAGTACTTGGCTAGTTACCCAGCAAACACAGAATATAACTGCTATATAACATGGGAATAACATGTAATGTAACAGTTGTTATGCCTAATTTATATTGGGATTATATAACTGTCTTTTATTTATACAATATAACACCATAATATAAATGCTATGTAACATGGGAGTAATATGTAATGTAACAGCCTAAGTAACAGAATAACGTCAAAAGACGACATAATGACGTCTATTTTTGGTTTATAATGTCGGCGACTAATAATTGACGTTTAATAGACCTCATTTCTTAGACTAGCCAAAGACGTAATTTTGAAGACGTCCTATAATCGTCCAAATAAAGTCCTTTTGTAACTAATATTGGGATTATAGTTCATTTGCTTATTGAGAACCTCCCTTACAACATATTTAAGTGGCGATAAAATCGGTGAGGTGTAACCTTTTATGCATATTTACCCATTATATAATTCAAACCAGTAGTGATATAGGGCCGGTTCTAACACAAGTTTTCTGAGGGGTTTGCGGGGCGGGGGTGCGGCGCAAGGGACTGACATCACGCGGGCGGGGAATGCTTATCGCACGCTTATCGCGGGAGCGGGGCATGTTTTAGCAGGTATAAACAAAACGGTATATTGCATTACAGCAGGTATAAACAAAACAGTGTATTGCATTACAGAAGCGCGTGTTCGTGAGGATGACGCAAGGAGAGCGCGAGAGATAGCGTGAAGGAGAAAGAGAGAAAGAGAGAGAGAGGAGGATAGCGTAAAGGCGTTCGCGAGAGAAAGAGAGAGATATAGAGAAACAGCGCAAGATATGGCGGGAAGAAGGAAGGAGGAAATTAAATAACATATTTTTAATACTAATACAATTTTTTTATTTATAGAAGTGTGTATATACATGTGTTGTGTGTGTGTGTTTAAAATATAAAATAAGATTTAAATAAAATAAAAATAAAAAATAAATAAATAAATAAAATGACTGCTGCGGCGGTGCCGGCGGGACGATGGTGGTGCCAACAGTGGAGGGGCTCCTTCTGTAATATAAAAAATGTATTAATAATTATATTTTTAGTAATATTATTATAAAATTTAAAAACTTACGTGAATTGCTCATCCAATTAGCCTTTATTTTTGTCTGCGTTACAACCAGGATTGAATTCTGTTACGCAGAAATTACGAACTCGCCATTCGTAATAATCAAATGAAAGAAATATATTATGTATAGAGAGGCAATCATATAGATCAGCCGTATGAGGTTCTTTTAAACCGACTTCACGTCCGTGTATTGCCTGCACGATCGAATTCATTGGAGTGTTTCTCGAAAGCGCTGAAACACTGGTATCTATCCTTAAGAAACGTTTGCGTAGCGATTTTCTTGTCTTTTTAAGTCGCGCGATTCGAGCTGTCCGCGATTGCAGATTTCCGATCAATAGTCGCGGATTTATTTGCATTCCAATAAATCTCCATGGTTCTTCTGGACATTGTCCTTTCAATCAGTCGATACACTTGTCGCAATCTGACTCCCACATACTGTAACACTTTTTATCATCTTCATCAGGCGGTCTTCCATAAAAATTTGTTTTTTTCAGACTATCGGCTATCTCCAACATATGTTGTTCCAATTCCGCAACGTATTTCTTCTGAGTTACCATCATAACTATTTATAACACTTACAGAATTTTTAAAATTCACGTTTAATTTTTATGTACTGCTTTTGACTTCTTCAGCCACAGATCTTTATAGACTGCGACGTATCAGCGCCGATGTTCGGCAGCTTTGTGCCCTTGCGGTAGCTCCCCCGTCCATAAGCGACAATTCAAATATCATTGTTTTTTTATAAAGAATTGCTACGTATCAGCGCCGATGTTCGGCAGCTTTGTGCCCCCGTCCAGCGACAATGCTATAAGGGAGGGAGATTATCTTTCTGAGATATAATTAAACACTCGATACACATCATATGTTAAACACAGAGAGAAGAAAGGATTAGACGAAATATATAAGGAGGATGGAAGCGCGTCAAACCATAGTACATGATTTGAAAACGTATACATCGGTTGAAAAAAGTATAGCGGTTACTTTGTTGTGTCAGAAAATGTTGCTTGGATGAAAAATGGAAATTAATAATTTCGAGGCAATATCAGACGAGTCGTCTGACGAAGATCGCGCATTGTCGGATAACAGTTAGTGATCATAGTGAGAACCTTATAGAAAGTGTTGATAAGATAGTGTCTAATTCATTGCGCTAAACGGACATACGAAATTTTGCACCATATACTTTTATTATTCCACGGGTGGTGCTTTAGCTCTATGTGCTTCGTGCATGATCGTTTTGCAAGACGCGAATGTCGGGCACATGTATGCTGTTCGGAAGCATGTGATTGAATTACACGATGCAGTGGATGGTCGATTCTGTTCCAAGTGTAGGAATCCATTGTATCTGATATTTCCATGTAATATGTGTCTAATTTGTACGCGGTAAAAAAACATTGTCATAAAAAGTGTGAAAAAGAGATAGTAAAAAAAAAAACATGGAAAACACCGAGCAGACCGTACACGACCTGTTGGAACGATCCCACCAAGTTGCCACTTTGGACGAGTATTTTGCATAGGTGCAGCGTTACGAGGAATTTATCAAACAGCTCGAAGAATGCAGTCGTGTCAAGCGTCCACGACTCTTGATCGGAGTTCGACAATCTTTGGTGGCTAGAATCGCGTGACTCGAGGGTGCAAAGATTTGATTGCAGAGACAGTTTATACGTAGTGGTGGTGATTACAGTGGTGACAATAACGCGGGAAGACTCGTTTGGTGGGAGATCGATACCGCGTTTGAAAACCGTATACTGACCGGTGCAGTGATTAATGCAGACTATATCAAACCACGTCAATTTCTCGAGGACGCCAAAGACATTTGGCGACACTTTCACATTATTACGTCTTTCCATAACTTTTTGCACATGTTCGAGAAAGACGTAATAATGTGAAAGTGAACACTGTGTTTAATGGTGAGTTTGTGTCGGGTGATAAGAGCGCCAATAAAAGTTTTAATACGAGAAACTATGAACTCTTTCGCACGTCCGATCTACACGAGTGGTACGAGCGGTGCGTCATCGACCTCACCCTGGCCTCGCTAGAAGAATTTCAAGAACGCGACAGCGGGTGGGCTTTTTCGCGAATACTCGATTTAACTGTAAATATAAATAAATATAATCCAATGCGCGCGGGATGCCATATTAAATTACCGCAAGAAATAATTATGAAAAGAGTGGTAATAAACGTGCAATCCAAAGACAATGCGTGTTTCGCGTGGGCGATGGTCGCTGTTTTAAATCCAGCTGAAAGAAACGCGGATCGGGAATCATCGTACCCGCATTACACGACAATGCTAAATCTCCAAGACATTGAGTTTCCAGTGACTGTTGATCAGATAAAAAAATTTGAACTTCATGATAACATTTCGATAAATGTATATAGTATCGAGAAAGAGAATAACATTGTCCCGATACGCCTTTTGGCGCAAAAGAAGGACAGACACGTCAACTTGCTGTACATGCAAGATTCGCAAGACGTCGGACATTTTGCGTGGATCAAGAATTTATCCCGGCTCGTGAGCTCGCAAGTGAGCAAAAAAGATCATAGGAAATATATCTGCGATCGGTACGTATATTTAATAAAAATGCAATATATAAAATATATACGAAAGAAAAATTAATTATTTCTATTTTTTACAGATGTTTACACTATTTTGGATCGGACGACAAGTTGCAATCACACACTGTAGATTGCAGAAATGTGAACAGCTGTGCTATCCGGTTACCGAGCGATAAGGACAAGTGGCTCGCGTTCAACAACTACAACAGGAAAGAGCGGTTTTCTTTTGTCGTATACGCCGACTTGGAATCAGTGTAGCCAGATTGCCCACGCTAGCAACACGCAACCGTAGTGGAGGGGATACGCACACAAGCGAAAACCGTGTACATGTAATGCGCAGAACGCTCTGCTAGCGTGGGCAATCTGGCTACACTGCTTGGAATGTGTGCTGACAAAAACGGAGAAGAAGGAAGAAGAAAAAGATCTTTATCAAACATCATTAAGTATTTAGCATAGCTTATTATATCAAGAGACACGGTAGTGTCTCGCGCCAAGTCACGCGAAGCAAAGACCGCGCGTAGTAACAGCGAGGCACCCCGGGTATCTATACGCGAGTCGGATAGTTGAGAGTACCTTAGATTACCAGATCTGAATAACGGCTGAACCGATCGAATTCTTGATAAGCTTAATCGATAGCTTGGGTTCGATTTATATAAGGAAAGTGTCTTTATTTTCGCTCTGCATGTTCTATAAAGCAAAGATATTACGAAGCAAAGTCGAAATGTGGAAATTTTCATGTAAGAAACGTCACCATCTCCATCATCATCATCATCATCGTCGTCGTCGTCCCCTTTACCGCTATATATGTATACAACACATGCATAGAATATAGTGGTATTATGCTACACGTATATATACACGTACACAACACATATGTAATAATGGCAATGTATTTCTTGTACGGTTGGCGTCTTTGACGAAAGATTGCGCTAACGGCGCTTCGATGTTACCGCTTGCATGCATCCATACTTGCTTTTGACAGGTATAGGTTAAGTTTGCAAAATGCCGGATGCAGTGTTCGTACGCTTTCATTTATAAAAAAGTAAAGATGCAAAATTCTTCGTAATACTTGTGGATAGTTGGATCAGGTATATCTCATTTATATTAGAGAAAACTAAAACATTACAAAAGTAATTTATGTATATGTAAAAACAGAACAAAGCATCGCAATACATATATTTATAAAAAAAAGATGTGTGTATTCTATAATATGTTTATTATAAGATATGTGTGTGTGTATTTTATAGATTCAACTACCCAGAAGTATCAGGAAGAATTTTGCAGCTTTACTTTTTTATAAATGAAAGAGTGCTACGCTATATAATGTTGCACTCTGGAAAATTTAACGTCAAATACCTGTCAAAAACCAGTATGGATAACTGCGAATAGTAATATAGGCATACGTACACAAGAATCTAGTATATTTGAATGCATTTGTTAAGGGAGTGTCATCATATAGTTATTTGTCATGCATCATATGACTACAGATAAGTATAAATAACATTGGTGAAATGCAGTCTGTGTGTAAAGTTAATGCATGTCTTATGAATAATTTATAAATATACATTTACTTTTCAGTGGAAGTAGAAGAATTTTTCAAGCTGTTGATAAGATTTTGACAAAGTCTGTGGCATCATGTTTATTGCAAATCAACATATTGTAATTAATTCTTGTTTCGATGCGAATGCATTGCTTGAAATAGATGAAGCATGTTTCAGTATTGTTAATGAATATAATAGATCTGTTATATTGTATTTTTCCATCTGTCAGAATGCTATTTGGTATATATATTTGACAGAAGAAATTTATATTAAAACTGATATTATTCATTATTTTGTTCTTTTTAGTATCGATACAAGGATTGGTTTACAATAGACATGTTGTCGCAGACTTCTGTCAAAATCTGAACAGTTTGAAAAATTTTTCTAGTTCCATTGAAAAATAAATGTATTTATAAACTTATTATAAAAATTTATAAATTATTAAAAAAAATTAGATAGAAATAGAAATAAAATATAAATAGAAATTTATAAGACTTAATTGCACACACAGACTGTGTTTCACCAATATTACTTACCTATAATTGCATATGATGCATGACAAATAACTATATGATGACAATCCTTTGATAAATGCATTTGAATACACTGGATTTCTCTTTACATCTTTCGTTTTTGATATATAATCAAGATACAAGACGGATTAATCAAACAATTTATAGCATAGCACAAGCATATAATAATATATTTTAATTTTAATGATAATAATTTTTTTAAAAAAAGAATGTACGAATAGATATTGTTCAATAGAAATCAAAGAAATAAAAGGTTTGCTTTTTATAATTCGGAAATATAATAGATATATTAATTTTATCTGACTGCTCGTAAACATGTGTATAGTAGCAAAACATGTATATGACACATTAAAAAAAAAAAGGAATGATATAACTGCTAAAACAAGTTGAGTTGTGCAAATTAAAAACTTGCACATTGCTTCCTCATCATTTTATCTTACAAAGCTTAAGCTGTTTTAATCATGCGGTTTTTTCAATTTTTGCTTCCTCATAAAGGAAGCTATGTGAGTAAAATAAAAATTAAAATGAATTCTTTCAATAATCCTCACTAAATTCAATATCAAACATTCTTTAATAATATTCTATCCATGTAAAAAAATTTAATCCTATATCTCAAATTTTCTGAAAGTTACAGCATGTAAAAACATTTTTCAAAAATTTCAAAATTTTATAAAAAATGAACCTTTTCACGGATATTCACCAAATTCAATATCAATCATCCTTTAATAATATTCTATTCATGTAAAAAAATTTAATCCGATATCTCAGATTTTCTGAAAGTTACAGCATGTAAAAACATTTTTCAAAAATTTCAAAATTTTATAAAAAATGAACCCTTTCACGGATATTCACCAAATTCAATATTAATCATCCTTTAATAATATTCTATTCATGTAAAAAAATTTAATCCGATATCTCAGATTTTCTGAAAGTTACAGCATGTACAGACATTTCCCAAAAAATTCACAATTTTATAAAAAATAAACCCTTTCATCGATACTTACCAAATTCAGTAGTAACTATCCTTTAATAATATTCTATTCATGTAAAAAAATTTAATCCGATATCTCAAATTTTCTGAAAGTTACAGCGTGTACAGACATTTCCCAAAAAATTCACAATTTTATAAAAAATAAACCCTTTCATCGATACTCACCAAATTCAGTAGTAACTATCCTTTAATAATATTTTATCCATCTAAAAAAATTTAACCTGATATCTCAAAATTTGCGAAAATTATAATGTATACAGACATTTCTCAAAAAATTCAAAATTTTATAAAAAATAAACCCTTTCATCGATACTCACCAAATTCAGTAGTAACTATCCTTTAATAATATTCTATTCATGTAAAAAAATTTAATCCGATATCTCAAATTTTCTGAAAGTTACAGCGTGTACAGACATTTCCCAAAAAATTCACAATTTTATAAAAAATAAACCCTTTCATCGATTCTCACCAAATTCAATACCAACCATCTTTGAATGATACTCTATCCATGTAAAAAAAAAAAATTAACCCGGTATCTCAAAAATTGCGGAAGTTAGAGGTTGTACAAAATATCGCGTACATACATACACACACACACACACACACACACACACACACACACACACACACACACACACACACACACACACACACACACACACAGACATTTTTTAGGAATATGATTTTCCGACGTTTTGGAACATTCTAAACACATTGGCATAGAAAACTTGAAAAAAAATTTTGTCACGAAGACAAAGCTTCCTCTATGAGGAAACAAAATTACCTTTTTTAAAAAAAAAGTGAAAAAAAAGCGCCAAGTGCACGCGCATAAGCGTCTTTTACTATAAAAGAACTCTTATACAAAATAGTGTTATTTTAATTATTTTAATACAAAAACACTGTCACATCCAAACTAAAAAACTGTTTCACAAAATAGATGTTTTAATTTTCTACAAAAATAATGTGATATATGATAAAAATATTGCGCCAAATAATAAAAATTTATGTTAAAAATTAATTTATTATTATTTCTAATATTAAGAATTGTATCAAATTGCAATGTGATTAAAATAGTGGAACATATTTAAGTGAAAGAAATTTTTTATTAAGAAAACAAATTTCAGTATAAAATAACTTTTTAATTAGAGAAAAACTTGGCGCTGCAAAAATTCAAAATGTAAATAATACGTTAATTAGCATATGTTCAGTTTAGCAGCGCCAAGTTTTTCTCTAATTAAAAAGTTATTTTATACTGAAATTTGTTTTCTTAATAAAAAATTTCTTTCACTTAAATATGTTCCACTATTTTAATCACATTGCAATTTGATACAATTCTTAATATTAAAAATAATAATAATTTAATTTTTAACATAAATTTTTATTATTTGGCGCAATATTTTTATCATATATCACATTATTTTTGTAGAAAATTAAAACATCTATTTTGTGAAACAGTTTTTTAGTTTGGATGTGACAGTGTTTTTGTATTAAAATAATTAAAATAACACTATTTTGTATAAGAGTTCTTTTATAGTAAAAGTACATTGTTCGTACGACGAATCGTTATCCGTGTATCATTCTCGCCGTAGTACCGATTGCGTTTCGTGGTTCGTTGAAAAATTAAAAAATTTAGCGCAACGCGTAAAGACTATTTTAACCACGAATGTCCCCATGGTAAATTTAACGCGAGAAGAGTGAGAAAAGTTTCACAGCGCAACACACTGTCACATTTGCGAGAAATTATTCGCGCAAGACGATACACGCGTACGCAATCATTACCATCTGACCGGGCGATACCGAGGTCCCGTGCATTCAAATTGTAATTTAAATTATAAAGAATCTTTTTGCATTCCCATAGTATTTCACAATTTATCCGGTTACGATTCACATTTTAGCATCGAGGAAATAGCTATAGCATTCGAAGGAAAAATCGAGTTACTTCCGATAACAAAAGAAAATTATATATTAATAATAATATAAAGGCTCGATATAGAGAATCGTTGTTTATAATGTTTATGAAACGATTACGGATAGTTATTTGTGTTGTGGGAGGGAGTTTCATGAGATTGTATTCAATATTCTTTATAAAATCCATGGTTAGTTTTTCTTTATCCGAGATAGGGAGACTGAAATTGTCACCTAGTTGTAATAGACCTTGGACTTTTTCAGGGATAGAAGTAGAAGACAAGTTCACAAACCACTTGTTGTTGAGTGGTAATGGTAACTGTGGTCTGTCCTCGAAAGAGAGAGGGTCAACATAGATCTCAGAGACCCGGCAACCATCACGATTATCTAATGGTTTGAACGAAAACCTATGATGATCTGTGATAGACCGAGAGAGAGAACAGTAAAAATATCGAACCGGTCTAGAATCCCTTGTTTCCCTATTATGTTCAGATAGTAGGCGACTAAATTTTTTATTGAGTTTACCATGTTGGTTAATATAAAATGAATATAAAGATCTGTTTTGTCTTATAAAAAACGAATTGCAGATGAACGTCGGGATGTCGTGGTATAAAGATTGTGAAATCTTAAAAATGTGAGTGTGTGCGGATCTAATATAAGAATAAGTGCCTGAGTAATGTAAATTTATATTTATTTTTGTAGTAATTTACTATTGTTAATAAAGCTTGTAGCGCACTATTTACAGCGCCGTGGCTCTAACTGTCTTTATTCGATGATTTAAAAATATACATCTTTTACAAAAAATTTAAAACTTGCAGATGATAAGAAACATATTCAATTGCGTTTCATCGATTCGTATAAATTTCTTACAACCAGTCTCGACAAATTGTCATCGTTTCTAAATAATGATAAACTCCAAAATTCAAAATCGAAATTTCAAAATTTATCGACTGAAAAGCTCAATTTATTGACACGGAAAGGCGTCTTTTCTTATGAATACATTGACTATGTCGATAGGTTGCACGATACATGTTTATCACCGCGCGAATCATTTTACAGTTCCTTGACCGGTGACACTGTATCCGAGAGCGATTACGCGCACGCCGAGAACGTCTGGAGGCGGTTCTTCATTCGAACGCTAGGCGAATATAGCGACTTGTATCTCAAAACTGATGTTTTGTTATTAGCCGATATTTTTGAAAATTTCCGCGACAAATGTATCGAGAGTTATGGGCTCGATCCCGCGTATTACTGTACTCTTCCCGAATACACGTGGGACGCCATGCTAAAACATACGAATATTACGTTTGAATTGCTTACAGGCATTGACATAGTTATGTTTATCGAACGTGGTATACGCGGTGGTCTGAGCCAATGTTCCAACAGGTACGCGCACGCTAATAACAAGTACACGCAGTCGTACGATCCATCGAAACCGTCATCGTATCTCATGTATTTCGATGTAAATAATTTGTACAGATGGGCAATGTGTCAACCATTGCCCTATGCCGATTTTCGATGGGTCGACGACGTGTCCAGTTTTGATGTATCATCAATCGGGCTGGATTCGTCTACAGGCTATATTCTCGAAGTTGATCTCGAGTATCCGCAACATCTTCACGATGCGCACGCTGACCTACCGTTTTGTCCGACGCGCGATAAACCTCCCGGTAAACGGGAGGACAAGCTCCTCGTGACATTATACGATAAGAAGCGTTACGTGATATACTACCGCAACCTGCAGCAGTGTACGCGTCACGGTCTTCGCGTTATAAAAATACATCGAATATTACAATTTACACAATCTCCATGGCTTCGCAAATATATCGAACTCAATACACATTTTCGAACACGCGAAATATGATTTCGAAAAAAATTTACACAAATTAATGAACAACGCGGTATTTGGGAAAACGTGCGCAATCGCGTAGATGTTAAACTCCTAACACATTGGGATGGAAGGTACGACGCAGAGGCAATGATCGCAAAACCAAATTCCCATAGCAGAAGCGTTTTTTCGGAAAATCTTATTGCCGTCAAATTGCGCAGACTTGAAATAAAATTTTATAAGCCAATTTACGTCGGTATGTGCATCCTCAACTGTTCGAGATCGAACCATATTAATTAACGTAATTAAATAAGCGTGATCGAACGTCTCTAAAAGGAGCGCTCGAAAATTGGCGCGTTAGCAGCCATCTCGCACGGAGCACGGCGCGCGACCAATAGGAGCGCGCTCCAACAGCGGCGCTCAGCAAATCGCGTCAGGCCCGCGGCATCGCTCGTGCCGTTCGAAGCGGGCCACACAGCGGTCACCCGGGAGAGCCTAAATTAAAAACAAATGAGAATAACAACGTTCAATTTTCAATAATCATCGCAAACAACAGCAAGCTCGATCTTTCGCGAAAAACATATCGAACATTCTAGACCACTAAAAAGAACGGTAGTATAAAAGCTCTCTCGGGGAACCGCCGGGCGCACTCGATCGAGAATTATCCGAGACAGTGTGTGATTTCTTTGTACGGAGACGTTCGCTAGCAAAAGTTAAAGTAGCTCGCTTTTCTTCTGTTAACCATCGCTTGTGGTTCGAGAAATCTCGCGTCTTCGAGAATATTCGTAGCTCGCGAATATTCGTTACAGAATCCTATCCGTCGCTCGCGGGTTATTCCGTCGCTCGCGGAATCGCTCCGTTTATACCGTCGCTTGCGGTATTCGATATATCCGTCGTTCGCGGAGATTATCGTTGCGCTCCCGGTCGCTCGCCGGAGCCAGATACGGGTAAGATTAGCTTAAATCTTATCGAACGAAATCTTGTGAATTATTTATTGTTTTAAATAAATTGACTGCGTTTTACAAAATCACTTTCGTGTCCATTTCGCACTCTCAACGCGCTCCCGCGTTCACTCGCGCACATCAACATTTCTAAAACGTGTTTGTACAAGTTTCATCACGAATACATGTCACAGTTGTATCGTGAGAAATGCCGGGTAATGTACACCGACCCCGACAGTCTGATATACCACATTGAATGCGACGATGTGTACGAGAACATGAAACGCGATATCGCTAGATTCGATACGAGCGATTATGCTGTGGACAACGCGTACGGTATACCGCTTGTGAATAAAAAGGTACCGGGCTTGATGAAGGACGAGAATAACGGTGCGATCATGACTGAATTCGTAGGACTTAGAGCAAAAATGTACGCGTTGCGAGTAGATGGTAAAAAGGATACGAAAAAAGTTAAAGAAGTCAAGAACAACGTTGTCGCGAGAACGATAACGTTCGACGATTACACGCGGTGTTTGAACGAAGAGATTGAAATAATGCGACAGCAGTCCTGTATAAGATCAAAATTGCACAAAATATACACTATTCGCGAGACAAAAATTGCTCTGAGTCCATACTATGACAAGCGATATATCGTACCTGATTCGACCGACACATTACCATGGGGATACTATAAGATACCTTTATAAAATGTAATATGATGTAATATGATGTAATATAATGTAATGTGTGTGTGTGTGTGTGTGCGCGTGCGTGCGTGAGTGCGCGCGCGCGTGTGTGTGTTTAATATAATATAATTTGTGCCGAAAACAGTTCTGTTGCGAAACATTGGTTATTACGTAAAGCTACTGTGGACAAGCTTCCGGAACACATAAAGATGGATTCGGAGGTTCAGACCTATCGTCGCTGTTACGAGCATTACAATCAACCGTGGCAGCGAACGCACATCGACGGTCCAGCACCGTTGATAAAAGATTGCAGCGAATGTCAACGAAAATAGGTAGAGGCCCACTAAATCACGCGATAAACGCGCTCCCAATCGAATTACATATCCCCGGCTATCAGTTTTGCGGTCCGGGCACGCGGCTATAGAAGCGATTAGCCAGAGGTGATCGAGGTATCAACCCATTGGACGCGGCGTGCCGTGAACAAGATATAGCGTACTCTCGGAGCAACGATCTCACCGAGAGACACGCGGCGGATAGGATACTCGCCGAGAAAGCGCGAACTCGCATCGTTGCGAAAGATTCAACTCTCCTTGAGAGAGTTGCAGCCACAGCTGTCTGGGCAGCGATGAAAGCCAAGACGAAGCTCGGTATGGGCCTGAAAACGACGACGAAGACGATGAAAAAGACGGCAAAGAAACGGATAGTTCCGGTAGCAAACGCGGCGGCGTATTGCCAATACTACCAATATTGGGCGAGCTGGGATCCTTGATCGGTGGAGTGGCTGGCGTATCAAAGGCGGTGAAAAAGGCGACAGAAAAGCCACACAACGTCAGTTGCAAGAGATACTACGTCACAATCGCGCCATGGTAGGTCGCGGATTGTATCTCGCTCCGTACAAACACGGACAAGGAGTCTCAACGAGAAAAAAAAATGTCAAAGAGACGCTAAAAATATCATAGGGCGTAATTACCAACGTACAATTGCTGCAACTGGCAAAACGTATGCGTATACCATTTTTTAGAGGCGTTTTTATGCGTGATTCTTTACCGACCGGTGGTATATATCGAAACAAAATTGGCATCGTGAATTTGGATAACACCGAAGGACCAGGTACTCATTGGGTGGCTTACGCAAAGAAGAGGAATCGCGCTATATATTTCGACAGTTTTGGCAATCTTCGACCACCGAATGAATTGGTGCGATATTTCGGGCGGAACGTGACGAATATACAGTACAATCACACACCTGTTCAAACTTACGATCAGAGCATCTGCGGACAATTGTGCCTGCAGTTTCTCCGAACGGTTGATGCATGCAAATTTAAAGACATACATCGGGCTATTTAACTCAGTATTCGTTAAATAGTTTTGCCGACATGTCTATGACATTCACGCTGACCGGGAAGAGTAGCGTCCTCGCGGTAAACTACTTTCCTGCCGTAGATTTGAACAACGGTGAATACGAGCTCGGTCTAACGAATTTTGAAACTTATCGTATGATATCGAACGTGACTTCCTCGAATAATAAATTTTACTTTGGCAAAGACGACGCGGAAATTACGATTCCCGAAGGATCGTACGAGCTGCAAGCGATACATGAGTTTTTAACACGTGCAATTTCACGGAAACGTCTGCGACACGCTGTTCGTGACGGCGATAAAAAACACATTGACGTCGCGCATATTCGGACGATCGACGATGGGAACTATGAAGTTAGAGAATACCCGATAGTGCTTCGCGCTAATTACAATACGATGAGGAGCAAGATCAAATGCGCCTACAGAATAAACTTTAGCAAGCCCAAAAACATTGGATCGCTGCTGGGATTCTCGAACCCTATACTGCAGCCGCGAAAATAGTACTGTTCAAGATTGAAACGTTTAATTTAATCGATAAATTTAAACTGTAAATTCAACCGACAAATCTGAACGGTAAGAGCCGCAATCAAAACACGAGCGAGAATAAACATCATCGCGATCAGCCGATCGGCGCGTGATCGCGTGATCATAACAAAGAAAAAGTGTGACAAACACCTATATTCTCGAACGTTCGGCGCCGAAAATATCCTATTATGGAAATCGGTCGACCGCGACCCTTTTCCGTCGTTATTCAGTCTGCCGCTGACGACGATTCAAGCTGGTCGATAGCAATCGATCATAATTTCTCGTATCATAATTTCTCGTATGATATTATCTCGTGTCGTGTCGCGGTACTCATAGACCATTCGCGCTGCTGTTGTTTAATTCGCTCGTGTCGTATGCGCTTTCGTCATTCTCGTTGTAAATTCTCAACCGACATTCTAGTATACGATCGAGCATCGAACTCAGTGCGAAAGATGCCTCATTGTCTGTATTACTACCTGCTCTATACTTATTGAGTTTGTGATTGTTAATTGTGTGGAGTCCGAGAGTCGACGCGAGTTAACCGTTCCGCGAATGTCCTCTGCCTCGCGCCAAGCACCATCCGGCGTCCGCGTGCAAGATATCCGTTCTCGCGAGAGCCTCTAGCAAGAAGCTTTTAATCAAGATTTCCGAACCGCGAAAAAAGGCAGTCATTAACAGGACATTTTGAAGAATTCCGTCGGAGTCGCGGAATACGTGCCGTCGCTCGCTCCTATTATTCTCAATAAAACGAATAGTTAAAACAATCTGCACTCGAGTCTTTTCTGAACATCTCCTCATCCTCCAGCGGATCTACGGATTCGCGTTACACACCGCTTCTCGCTCATCTCTGAGCGTTTCTCAAGATTCGGGCGATCTCGTCGAGATCGACTCCCGAACAAGTACGAATCGAACATACCGATTAACATTATCAACGTGAACATTATTCGTGTAGAATGTAACGTGACCGCGGGCGCGTACAGCAACGGCAAACTCGTTTATACGATACATGAATTTTCACCGAGAGTACCACCGGGATATAAGATATCGGAAACGCCGGCGCAGATCATTTACCTGCCGATCATCGCGCGGAGCATTACGGATTTAACATTACGCGTTGTCGATTAGGACGGAAGATTGCTCGATTTTCGTGGAGAAGAGATCACCATTAGATTGCACGTACGACGGCGATAAAATTAGCGTGCGATACATAAGATGCTCGTGTTGAACGGATCGAAAGACGCGAGAGATAACGCGAGGCCAGCGACAACAACATCAACATTTGCTAATATCCAATCATCCGGTTGCACCAAGAAAAAGAAACTCGACACATCGAACGTTGCGTTTTTACAATCTTTGGGGTTCGCAGTGCGAAACATCTGAACGATGACCGACATCCTCATCATCGGGGACGAGCCAATCTTCGACGATCGCATTGTCAAGATCGAGACTCACACGTACAACCCGTTCGCCAACACAACGTTCGGACACAGTGACGAGATAAGAATACCCATACAACAGGATCTGTATACGTTACCGCATGAGAGTTTTCTATACATCGAAAGAGAACTAAGGATAAACGAACCGGCTCAAGGATCTAATGTGGTACTGGGAAATAATAGCGTCGCATTCATGTTCGATGAGATTCGATACGAACTCGATGGCGTGGAGATTGATCGCAACAGAAACGTAGGAGTAACAACTACGCTCAAAAACTATGTAACAATATCATCCGATAGAAGCGCGATTATGAGGAACGCCGGTTGGGAATGTACAGACTAATGCAAATGAATACTTCAATTTTTGCGTACCGCTCTACATGTTCAGTACCGCTCACACGCGAGGATTACAGACGCGTGGTGATTAACGCTCGTCATGAGTTGATCTTAATACGATCGCGCAACGACAACAATTGCCTGTTTGGAGATTCGATGCTGGAGCCTGTGATCAACATATTCAAGATACAATGGCGAATGCCACACGTGCTCTTGAACGAGATCAGCTATCGATGCTGCGCGCTCTGGAAAATGGGCGATACCTCAGCATGGGTTTTCGCTCATGGGATCTGTACGAGTTTCCGCTATTGCAACGTACAACCAAGCATTCGTGGCCCATTAAGACCGCGACTCAGCTGGAGAAACCGCGATACGTTGTTTTCGTTCTGCAGACAGGCCGGAAAAACGTCGTGTCTGAGGATACGAGTCGATTCGACGACTGCAAATTGACCAACGTGAAACTATCTGAACTCGGAATGTTATCCGTACGACGATATGAATCTGGATTTCGATAAAAACAGATGGTCGATTATGTATGACACGTATACGCGTTTCCGCAAGAACTATTACGGATACGAGTATCTCGAGCCGAGTCTTACCATCACAATGTTTCTACGTAACGGTCCGTTCGTGATCATCGATTGTTCTCGACAAAACGAATCGATCAAGAGCGCAACCGTGGATGTGAGATTGGAATTCGAGTGTAAGGAGAACGTGGCGATGAATATCACTGCGTTCTGTCTCATCATACACGATCGCGTGATCCAGTACAACCCGTTGAACAATGTACTTCGTAAAATTACATAGGTCAGCAAATATCCTCTCTAATGTAAAAAATAAAAATATAAATTGATGTTCTTAACGATCGACAGCAGTCGTTTGGGATCGAATATTGTCATTATGTCTGTGCCAACGTTTGTGAATCTTCAAGGATTCATTATCGGGAGAAACTTTATCGTGAAAGAAGCTGCGATACTGAGAAATGGATCTGTACTATCGCATTACATTTTTACAAAGTCCCGTACCATGGCATACACTCACAAAAGCTGAGAAATCTCAGGCTTCATGGCTGATTAGAAATCATCATGGACTATCATGGGGGGATGGAAACGTTCCGTACAGCTTTGCTCAACGTTTGATTGCAACAGCTGTCGTTGGTATGATGCAAGAAGAAGATGAATCATCATCATCCCTCGTGTACGTTAAAGGACACGAAAAACGCGAATGGTTGACTGATATACTAGACGATGCGAGAAACGGCTTCATTATTGAGACCTTGGATGCAGACTATGAAGATATCGATGCTTTAAATAATTTAGATGTTACAAACAGTATGCGATGTGAGAAACATGTTAAGAATTGCGCATTACAAAATGTATTCAAAATATTTAACTGGTGGTCGCAACGCCAGAACGAATTGCAAAATTTGGAAAAATAAAATATTAATATGTTTTATCTCTTATTCTCTTCACTCCTTTCCTTGCGAGTCGTTTCTAAGAATTCTTTTTAACGTTGGCCGTCTTTCCCTTCTTCTAAATTTTAGAGGATTAATCTCCCACGATATCATACTTTTGAAAAATAAGCGTCACGTATACTCGGTTAATTTTTATACGATTAGTGTCGCGTCAATCGCTCTACTTCTCATAACCTAGAGAAATGTACTCCGCCGAAGGAAGCAGTATGAATTATTATGTTCCGATTGAGGACGTTAAAATTCCGCCGTGTAAGAAGGAATGTGATAAGTAAGTTTCGATTTATAAAATTTTATACTTTTTGTTAAATAATGATTTTTATTTTGTAGCGCTTCAACTCATTTTGCGGTTCGTATACTTGGAAGAAGATACGCTTTAAACCAAACATCGTACAAATATTTGAATATTGGAATCAGCGTTGGAATCACATCTTACGTGGAACTGACTCTCGGTGATAATCGAGAAAATCAAATCATATTATTTTTGAAACATGGAAATCGCTAATGCAGAAACGAGCGGACGTTGAACGACTTGTACAAACGCCTAATCATACACCATTATGGATTCGCGATTTAACAGTTGAGATTGTTAAAATATCTGATTCGAAAATTGTAAAACTTGCATTACAGGATGGTAATTCTTTGTATATGAAACCATCCACTCTATTACATTTATTCGACTTTGAAAATTGTATACGTCATATACAGGGTGTCCTAGACCACCCGTACACCCCTTTTCTTTCAAAAACTAAGCATTTTAGAGAAAAACGTTTTAAACAAAAATTATATGGTTTTGAGGGGAACATAAAATGGTGTCATTGGTTTGACCTTGGATGGCATCGTTAAGGTCAAGTCAAGGACACCTTTAATTTCTTAAATGGAACCCCCTATTTTTTATTGCATATTCTTATAGCTTATCCCGAGAGCTTTCCAAAAAACTATAATAAAGTATTTTTTTATTAAGTACTTTTTGAGTTATTTTATATTTTAATCTGACATATTTTAATATAAAAAATAAAATATCTCGTAAAATATTAAGTTTTCGATAATTTTATCGTAATACTTTTATGTACGGAATAATGAGACAAATCAATTAGTGTAAAGAAAAAAACAAATAATTGTTTAAAAAAATACATTATCAATAATTACATACTTTTTCTTAAAAACAATTATTTTTTTTTTACTAATTCATTTGTCTCATTATTCTGTACATAAAAGTATTACGGTAAGATTATCGAGAACTAAATATTTTACGAGATATTTTATTTTTTATATCAAAATATGTCAGATTAAAATATAAAATAACTCAAAAAGTACTTAATGAAAAAATACTTTATTATAGTGTTTTGGAAAGCTCTCGACATAAGCTATAAGAATATGCAATGAAAAGTGGGGATTTCCATTTAAGAAATTGAAAGTGACCTTCATGTGACCTTCAAATGACTATCCAAGGTCACATCAATGGCACCATCTTATGTCCCCCTTCGAACCAAACAACTTTTGTTTGAAACGTTTTTCTCTAAAATGCTTAGTTTTTGAAAGAAAAGGGGTGTACGTGTGGTCTAGGACACCCTGTATATTTCTGGCTATCCGAACATACGTATAATGTTAATGAAAAGTTTAAAAAATTTACGATTGTTTTGCAACGTGATAATATCCGTAATGCGAGCGATGCCGCAAAAGCGATACGCGAAAGTGATGCGTTTGACGGCGAATCACTCATAGATTGCGAATTATTAACATGCGCTATAAATGATGTACTTTACGATGCTTGTAATAAAGGAAAATACACATACACACGTATACTTATTAATAAACATTTATATTAAAAATGCTTATTTCGTTTTAGAAAATAATTCTCTCTCTCCTCCTCTCCTTCGCGCTATCTCTCTCGCGTTCCTGGAAATCGGCACTCTCCTTCGCGCTATCTCTCGCGCTCTCCTTGCGTCATCCTCGCGAACACGCGCTTCTGTAATGCAATTCACTGTTTTGTTTATACCTGCTGTAATGCAATACACTGTTTTGTTTATACTTGCTAAAATATGCTTCGCTCCCGCGATAAGCGTGCGATAAGCATCCCCCGCCCGTGTGATGTCATTCCCCCGCGCCGCACCCCCGCCCCGCAGCCCTCTCAGAGGACCAAAGTTAGAACCGGCCTTATATCACTACTTAAACCCAAGCTAACAATTAAGCATATTAAAAATACGATCGGTTCAGCCGTTATTGAGGTCCGCTAATCTAAGGTACTCGCAACTGTCCGACTCGCGTATAGATACCCGGAGTGCCTCACTTCTCTTCCTTGCACTATTTCACGATACTCTTATAATTTATAACTGATTAATCGCTTATCACTTTACCTTAATCACTTAATCACTTTTCTTCTTGTTGTATTATTCTGCGATATTTTTATACGGTGCGTCTCGCCGTTGCGACGCGCGATCTTTGCTTCGCGTGACTTGGCGCGAGATACTATTCTTCCTTGCACTATTCCGCGATACTCTTATATATCTCTTGATATTCTTCCTTGCACTATTCCGCGATACTCTTATCAAGTTATTTCTTAAGCAATTGAAAACGTATCGATTAAAATTTGACATGAAAGTCAATTGAAAACGTATCCATTAAAATTTGTCATGAGAGTCAATTGAAAACGTATCGATTAAAATTTGACATGAAAGTCAATTGAAAACGTATTAATTAAAATTTGAAATGAAAGTCAATTGAGAACGTATCGATTAAAATTTGACATAAGAGTCAATTGAAAACGTATCGATTAAAATTTGACATGAAAGTCGATTGAAAACGTATCGATTAAAATTTGACATGAAAGTCAATTGAAAACATATCGATTAAAATTTGACACGAAAGTCAATTGAAAACGTATCGATTAAAATTTAACATGAAAGTCAATTGAAAACGTATCGATTAAAATTTACTTATAAAAGTATCTACTATTTTTATGATAAAATAATGCACTCTTGCAAATTGATTTTATTAACTTATACTTGTCAAAAGCAGGTACAGATGCGAGCAGTAACATCACGAAGCGCCGTTAACGCAATCTTATGGCGAATGCTCCAACCGTACAACTTTTATACATGCGCATTGGGGACTTAGGCGGCGACGACGACGGAGATGTATCTTAATAACAAATTTTATACATTTCGACTTTGCATCATATTATCTCTGTTCATGATACATATAGAAAAAAAATAAAGACGCTTTCATTATATAATTCAAATCCAAGCTATCGATTAAGTTTATTAAAAATACGGTCGGTTCAGCCGTTGTTGACCTAGTTTACACCGATATACTTTAATACGTATTAAGTATTACACTAGCCAATCATAGCCATTCCATTCTTTAGAGGAAAGTCTATAATTGGCCAGTGTAGTACTTAGTACGTATTAAAAAATATCGGTGTAAACTAGGCCATTGAAGTCCGATAATCTAAATCTAAGGTATTCCTAACTGGCCGACTCGCGTATTAGATACCCGAAGTGTTTCGCGTGAACTTGGCGCGAGACACTACCGTGTATCTCTTGATTAATATGCATATAATATCAGTCACAATCCCTTTTCGGTAGAATTTCCTATAGATGCACCATCAATATTTATATACAGGGTGGGCCAAAAGTCTGGATACAGTCGAATATCTCGTAAACAATGCAATTTTGAAAATAAAGTTTCAGACAAAAGTTGCATGGTTTCAAGGGGGCCACATGATAAAAATATGGACTTGACCATAAGTGACCTTTTCAAGGTGAGGTCAATGTGATCGATGTTTTCTTAAATGGAACTCCCATTTTTTATTGTATATTCTTGTAGCTTATCTCGAGAGTTTTTCAAAACACTATAATAAAGTATTTTTTCATTAAGTATTTTTCGAGTTATTTTATATCTTAATCTGACATATTTTGATATAAAATAAGATAAAATATCTCGTATAAAATATTTAGTTTTTGATAATCTTACGTAATACTTTTATGTACAGAATAATGAGACAAATCAATTAGTGTTAAAAAAACAAATAATTGTTTTAAAACATTCATTGTGAACAAGTACATATTTTTTCTTAATAACAATTTTTTTTATACCAGTAGATTTGTCTCATTATTCTGTAGATAAAAGTATTACGGTAAGATCATCGAAAACTAAATATTTTACGAGATATTTTATTTTTTATATCAAAATATGTCAGATTAAGATATAAAATAACTCGAAAAATATTTAATAAAAAAATGTAAAACTTTATTATAGTGTTTTGAAAAGCTCTCGAGATAAGCTACAAGAATGTACAATAAAAAATGGGGAATTCCATTTAAGAAAACATCGGTCATATTGACCTCACCTTGAAAAGGTCACTCAAGGTCAAGTCCATATTTTTATCATGTGGCCTCCTCGAAACCATGCAACTTTTGTCTGAAACTTTCTTTTCAAAATTGTATTGTTTACGAGATATTTGACTGTATCCAGACTTCTGGCCCATCCTGTATAGTTTTACATCGGCAATTTTTTGACTAGTTTTACGTCGTTTCTTTAATATTTCTTCGACAGCTTTTATCAATCCTATATGACAGTATTGCCCATCTCCCATATTTTCTATATGCGTTGTTCTTGGTGTTCTCAAAAACGTGCGAGAAAAATCTATTTCTGTATGTTTATTTAAAATAGCTAACAATGATTGTAAGCAGTTATGGAATATTTTAAACTCCTTAGCCTAATTTTTTATTTTTTATTTAAATTGTTTGACAAGCCATTTTTCTGAATTTTTCATATCTTTGTTATGTAAATTTATATTACCGTCAATACTGGATCTATTTCAGCATCTACTTCACTATCGCTATATTGATACTCTGTATCAAAATCCATTGCATGTTCATTAAATTGTTGGTTATGTATTTCTTGGACATTTGATAGTTCTTTTTGATTATCATTTTGTCCATTCGTTAAAAAAAAATTATTAACTGTTTCTTTAGAAGTTTCATCTTCTAATTTAGTTATAGCCGTGCTTTGTTTTGCAAACGCAATATTTTTTACTTCTCGTATAGTTTGTTTTTTTTTCAACGAAATGAATATGATTTACTTATATGTATTTTTCTCAGGTCTTCGACGTCGCGGCATTGTAATAAATTTTTAATCAGTTAATTATCTACAAAAAAAGTGTTTCGATAAAAATTCAGAAGTACCTATATATATAAAAACATTTTAAAAATTGGATTTTTAAAAATAAACATTGCAATCATAATTATTTTGGTAATTATGCATATTAGGGCCGACCTCATCGTTTTCAATGACCTTGACATATGTTGTCAAGGACCCGGCCTTGAGTAACTTTCGAAAGGTTTTAGCCATCTCGTTGTCCATTCAAAAGTTATTAATAAAATAAGTTTAACGAATAGTAACTTTCTGACACCATGTATATTTAAGAAGAAGGTAAATATAGCGAAAAGGGGACCCAGCCCCAATGACCTTGACCTTGATATATGTTGTCAAGGACATAATTCTGAATAACTTTTTCTTCTAATTTATTCGTCGCTCGTTGCTTATTAAAAAGCTATTAACAAAAAAAGTTTGAAATATATCAAAGTACATGCATGGACAGGAAACACGCGCGCGCGAGCGCGAGCACGCACGCACGCACCCACCCACACACACACACACACACACACACACACACACGCACACGCACACGCACACGCACACGCACACGCACACGCACACGCACACGCACACGCACACGCACACGCACACGCACACGCACACGCACACGCACACGCACACGCACACGCACACGCACACGCACACGCACACGCACACGCACACGCACACGCACACGCACACGCACACGCACACACACACACACACACACACACACACAGTGTAGCATGTACTTTGTAAGTTGTAAAGCGAGGTCCACTCTGCTACCGGCGGGTGGGTGCGGGAGGGGAGCCGAAGGCCCCCCTTGCACCCCCCGTGTGTGTGTGTGTGTGCGCGCGCGCGCGCGTGCTTCCTGTCCGTGCATGTACTTCGGTATATTTCAAACTTTTTTTGTTAATAACTTTTTAACAAGCAACGAGCGATGATTAAATTAGAAGAAAAAGTTACTCAGAATTATGTCCTTGACAACATCTATCAAGGTCAATGTCATTGGGGCTGGGTCCCCTTTTCGCTATATTTACCAAGAAGAAATATATCTGGTGGAATATGCGTTCAATACATTGTTACGTTCTGGCGACTCCACGATTCCTTCCTTCCGCGACGTTGCGACAACGATAGTCGATCGGTGATAAAAATGAATCGTTCGGTAAATAGAGCATCTTGCGCCACACATTTCTTTAAACATCTAGTCACTTGTTAATAGCTATATCTATGAGTAACCGTGAGAAAGATGCGAGAGACCGGTGACGAAACCGCGCCGGTCGTCTAAAAATAAATAAAAATCAGTAGATACTTTTGCAATAGAATTTTCCGGCGGAAGAATAAATTGATACCAAAAAGATAATAAAATTCCTTCTAACGAAATATCTGACAAGTACAATTAAATCAATAATGATGAAACTTCAGTAGTATAGCTAGGTCGGTTCTAACGTAGGTCCTCTGAGGGGTGGTGAGGGGCGAGGGGAAACGGGCGCGGGGGGTATGACGTCACGTGGGGGAATCGCGTCCAAACCGATGGGCGAGGGGTCCGCGGAAAGGGGGGAGGGGGACCGCGTCCTAACCGATAGGCGAGGGACCCGCTAACCTAACCGGTAGGCGAGGTGTCCGCGGAGAGGGGGAGGGGAACCCGCGACGAAACCGACAGGTGAGGGACCCGCGGGGAAGAGGGGGATCGCGGCGAAACCGATAGGCGAGGGACCCGCGGGGAAGAGGGAACGCGAAGGTACGATGCCGCGAGGAGGCGTGGGAGAAGGATAGCGCGAGGCGTCCGCAATGTGTAAGAGA
>CAJQTV010000907.1:0-57984 GCA_907163055.1 Formica aquilonia x Formica polyctena | reverse complement strand
AAATTTTTTGGGGGGAGGGGGCCCAATTTGGGTTTTTGGCCAATTTATTCCCCCGAAAACCCAAAAGGAAATTTTTTTTATGAACCCTTTTTAAATATAAAAAAGGGATTACAAGGGGGCCACTTTCAAAAAATTTCTTTTCTTAAAAAAAATTTTTTTCCAAATTTTATTTTTTTTTGAAAAAAGGAAACCCATTTTAAAATTTTCCCAACGGGCCCCAATTTGGGGAAAACCCTAAGGGGAATAAATTGTGGGGGGGTTTTTGCAATGGGGCCTTTTTCCCCGGTATCTCTTTTATTTGTCTTAAAAACCAAAAATTAAACAATTTTAATAAACCGGGGAATTTAATGCTTTTAAAGGCATTTGGGCAAAAAATTTTTTTCAATCAAAAAATTAAAATAAAAAAACCCCATTTTCCCCTCAATTTTGTGGGGGATTAATTGTTTTTTTAAAAAAAAAATTTAAATTTCACAAATTCAATGAAAAAATAGTATAAAAAAAATTTTTTATTGAAAATTAAAAATTTTAACTAAAGTTTTAAAAACCAAAGGGAAACCAAAAACCAGGGGGTAAAAAAAAGGGGGGAAAAAGAAAGTTGAAATTTGGGGGAAAAAATTAGTAAAAAAAAGGGGCGAAAAAAAAAGGGGTGAAATTTTTTTTAAAAAAATTTTTTTTGCGAAAGGGGGGGGGCCCCAGATGTAATTAGTAAAAAAAAAAAAAAGGGGGATTTTTAAAAAAAAAAAATTTTTTAAAATTTAAACACAAAAAATAAAATTTTTTTTAAGGGAAAACAAAAAAAAAAATTTTATAAAAAAAAAAAAAACCCAAAGGGAGGGACTTTAAAAAAAAAAAATTCCAAAAAAAGGGGGAAAATATTGGGGAAAAAAACCCCCAAAAAAAATTTTAAAAAACGAAATTTCCAAATTGGGAAAAATTTTTTTATAGACCCACAAAAAAAACGTTTGTGTTATAAAAAAGGGGAAAAAAAAATAAAAATACAATATCTTTTCTATTTATTACATGATAACAATATGCGACAATTAAATAGTGGAATATTTCATAAAATGAATGTTACCAATCCTCGTGAAAGATATACAGCTGCTACTTATTTGGAGCAATTATCTAACCAGCAGCTTGAATCTAATTTAAGTACTATATTTTCAAAGTTGCGTAATACAGAACAATATTGGAGAATACCTAGAAGTAATTTGCATTGTATGATATGTAATTATGGACCTGCTACTTGGTTTCTTACCATCAGTCCATGTGAGTGGTTATGGACCGATTTGATAGAATATCTTCGAGAAATAAATGAACCAATTGCCAATCAAAACTCTGCAAACAAACTTATTGCTCTTGATCCTGTATCAACTTCGAGATTCGTGGATAATAAATTTAAAGCTATGCTTGATTTTATTTGTTCACCTGATAATCCAATCGGAGAGGTCACTCATTACTTTTGGCGTTGTGAATATCAAGGTAGAGGTATGCAACATTTTCATTTGTTAATTTGGATAAAAGATGCTCCGATAATTGGTACATCTTCTAATGAAGATATTGCATCTTTTATTTTAAAATATGTCACTTGTAGAATTCCAAATAAACAGTTATCACCTGAATTATATCGACGTGTAAATACACATCAACGACATAAACATAATAATTACTACTTGCGCACCAAAAAAACTAAAGTAGGTTTTCCTAAAGTATGCAGGTTTGGCTTTTCACGATCCGTAACAGATACTTTGAAAATTAAAGACGTTGCTGTTTCAATAGCGGATAGAAGCAAATTGAAAACAAAAAGCAGACTCTACGATTTGCCACGATCTAAAGAGGAAGTCAATATTAATGATTATAATCCAGCTATTCTTACTGCTTGGGAAGGAAACATGGATATTCAATTCGTAGGTGAAAAATCTACGTTATTAACTTGGTATACTACGAAATATGTTTCCAAAGCAGAAAAGAGTAATAACGCAGAAAATACATTTGAAAAGATAAATTCAACAAAATCGTTGAGAAGTTGTCTTTGGAATATTGGAATGCGTATGTTGAATCATAGGGAATGTGGAGCTCTCGAAGCTGCTGACACTTTATTAGGAATACCATTATATGGTACTGACAAAGAAACGACTATAAGATGGTTAGATGTAAATATAATTAGAAGTAGAAAACTTAAATCTCGCAAAGAGATTGAAATGCTAAATTCTGAATCTATGGATATTTTTTGTCCTTCTCTAATTGATACATATTATCCAAGCAGACCTAAAGAACTAGAATCTACTAATTTGTATGATTATGCAAAATGGTATGATATTACGAAAACTAAACCAATTTCTAAGACAATAAAGTATTATGTGGTTGGTGAATCTTTATATTTAAAGAAACGTAAACGTGGATATCTTATCAATCATTACAAATATAATGTCCATACTCAACCAGAGCGTTACTATTTTTCATTATTGTTATTATTTCAATCTTGGAGAGATATTAGTGAATTAAAGAATGAATGTGATAATTATGCAGAAGCATTTTCTTTGATACAATATAAATTGAAAGATGCTCTTCAGTATCATGAAAAAATAACCGACATTCAGCAAGGTATGGATAATATTAAAGAATTAATTGAAAAAAAAATATCAGAAATTACAAAAAATGAAGATGAAAATGACTGTCTTGAAAATGGTGCATTAGAATGTGTTCCTGTCGAAGTTGAAGGAGCTATGAGGGACTTTAAAGATGTTGGCAATAAATTTGAAGTTAATGTCGATGAAATGGTGACGCAATTAAATATTGATCAAAAACGAATCTTTGATAGAATTACTGCTGGTATATCTGATGATAATAGTGAAGTTCTTAGACTTTATGTAAGCGGTGAAGGTGGTACTGGAAAGAGTTTTTTGATAAAAACTATTAGATGTTGGATTAAAAAATATATTGAAAAAGACACAGCGGTAACTGCACCAACCGGTATAGCAGCTTTTAATATTGATGGACTTACTATTTATAGATTATTTCAATTACCGGTAGAACATGGTCGTAGTGCCAAATATACACAACTTTCTGATGTAGTTCTTAAAATTATACGGGAGGAACTTAAGAATGTTGTTTTAATAATTATCGATGAAGTTTCAATGATTTCAAATATCACTTTAATGTACATACATCTTCGATTAACAGAGATATTTAATACCATGGATTGCGATAATGGATGGTTCGGCAAAAAACATATACTTCTTTTTGGAGATTTATTGCAACTTCCACCTGTGCATGAAGATCCGCCTTTTATTGAATTATCAAAATTAAAAATTGAGAAATACATTGGTGCAATGGGTTCTATAAATTTATGGTCTTTATTTAGTTATGATGAATTACAAATTAATGTACGACAACAAGGTGATAATTCTTATCGAGATATATTAACGAGAATTCGAATTGGAACAATTACAGATTCGGACGTAACTATTTTAGAAACGAGGAAAATCAATTTTAGAGAAACTAATTGTGACAACCGATTACAAGAATTATGTAATTATTTACAAAATTTACCAATGGATACTGTTTGCTTACTTCCAACTTGTGCATTATGTGATATTTTGAATACTGCAATGTTAAATCGTATTTCTTCGGATAAGATAGAACTCGTTGCTCAAGATCTGGCAGAATGTGCACCATATTTAAAGAAAAAGGTTATGAAGATATTAAATAAAGATGATGAAGATAGTTCTCGAACAGCTGGATTAGCAAGAATCATAACTGTCAAATTAGGAGCATGTGTAATGGTTAGAAGAAATATCGATGTTAGTTTAGGTCTTGTAAATGGTACGGTTGGTACAATTACATCAATTATACGTAGCGCAATTGACAATGAAGTAGAAAAAATTAAGATAATAGTGTCATCAGGAATAAAGCATATTATAGAACGTTTAAATGTCAAGTTTGAAGTAATGGATAGATCATTTGTTATAAGAAAACAATTTCCTATATGTCTAAGTTATGGTAGGACTATTCATAAAAGTCAAGGCCTGAGTTTAAAACATGCTGTTATAGAAGCTGGAAATTCTATATTCAGTTGTGGACAAGTATATGTCGCTCTTTCACGAGTGACTACCCTGAGTGGATTGCACCTTATAAATTTTGATCCCTCTTCTGTAAAACCAAATGAGTTAGCTATAATAGAATATAATAGATTGCGAACACAATACAGGCCAGATCTTATACATATTAATATTTTGAAACAACGTGTTCACAAGATTCGTGATACAATTTGGGCAATATCATCAAAAAATATTTTGGAATGTCAAGTTAATGATAAGGATATTAATGATTCTACTTTATGGCATATAAGAGGACTTCCAAATGTTGATAATATATCTTGCTATGCTAATGTTTCAATTCAATGTATACTTTATTCTTCTATTCTCAGAAAATTGTTGCTTCGTCTTGAGCATAGAAATATTATAAGAAAATTTATTAATTGTTACATGTCAAACGATGAAACTATTAATATAATGGCAATACGCCAATTGGCAGGAGATCAATATCTTGAAAAGATTCAACGAGATGTTAGTGAGTTTATTATACATCTTATTAATAATATAGATAATATAAAGAGTGTAATCGAGCACCAATTAAACATAACTTTACGATGTAAGGTATGCAACTATACAAACACAAAAATTTATATAAATTATATATTATTGCTCCAATTACTCGAAAATTTAAAAAAATCATATACTTTACAAGAATTAATACAATATAATTTTTCACATTGGAATAATGTTGAAAAAATATGTACCAATTGTAATGCTGTCTCTGTACTTGAAAAGACTGATATAATAATAACAGGAAGTATTATTATCTTACAGTTATCGTTATTTAAAATTAGTGATACAAAAATTATTAAAGTAACAGATTTAAAAATTAAAGCTGTACCTATAGAAAATATATGTATTGATGCGAATATATATAAAGTTATTAGTGGAATTTTTCATCAAGGTAAAAGTACAACTGATGGACATTATACAAATATAGTACGTGCTAAAGGTACCGAGTGGCAATTAATAAATGATTCAAAAGTACACAAGTGTAGTTGGCCTCGAAATGCTAAAAACGCTTATATATTTTTTGCAGAAAAAAATATAGATTTTTACAAAAAGCAATGAGATCACCTAAAAAAAACCTCACAAAGGTAAAAAAAAATACGCCAAGTATATAAAAAAATCCCAACTTGTACGCAAAAAAAGTTTAATATTTATCCCTAAAAAATAACTTTTAAAAAAATTTTTCTTTGAAAAATAATTTTCGTACAAAATAAAAAACTAAAAAATGATTTTCCTCTAAAAAATAAAAACCTTTAAAAAATCAAAAATCAAAACTAAATATGAAATCAAGTTAACTAGCCAAGTACATAAAAGCAGTTCAGTTTGTAAGAGTTTGTAATTTAAAATAGTATTTGTTTGATAAAATCAGTCTTGCATTTATAGAAATATTATAGATTCTCTCGAGAAAATTAAAATGCATTTTATTTTTATAAAATTATGCTATTATGTCCCCCCCCCCCCTCCCCAATTAAATATTATATATAATATATAAAGTAGCACAATTATATTGCGGATTTTATTACAAATAGTACATCATAAAACTACTTAACCCTTACTGCAATAACGTCGATCACATCGATCACCAATTTCGAGTTTAAAAGTGCCCCGTGCCAAACTGATCGACTTGTTTCGAAATTAATCATAAGCTTTACCAGATAGACCTGAAACGAAAAGGATTAAAATTAAAGTGATATACAAATACTTGGCGTGCCCGTGTCGCATTATAAGTCATATATTTTTATTAATATATTGATAATGATTTCTGATAATCCTTTGGAAATTTTTATTTCAGATCGGGCACGCCAAGTATTTGTATGTCACTTTAATTTTAATCCTTCTAAAAAATCCTAAGAAAAAATTTTCGGATATTTATTTAATTTTAATCCATCTTTGCAATATATTTAATACTTTCTATTTTAATACTTTCTATTTTAAAATTTTTTCATATAATTTGGCACAACATATCTTAAGGGGTGTTAGACATTTTTTTACTTTTAAATAAAATTAAAATATATTATTGAACTACGTTTCTCTCGATTTTACGCAAAGCAAAAAGATAAAACTTTTATTTTTCTATAAGAATAAAATTTAACATGCGCGATTGTTACTTTTTGCGAGACTCTAGAGAATCTTATATAAATATCTTTTGATATCTTTAATGCGAATTGGAATCACGAAGATCAATCGCGAATATCACCCGTTGTACGGATCTCGCGCTTTTGATGTTGGATACTAATTTGAGACACTATGGGGGTTCAAATAAATTGCCAGCTATAAAATCGCCCCATGCTGTTCGTGTGTCACTTAAAGTTGAGAACTAATTTGTTTCGGCTGATCTATTTCTCGCCGTGCGGCTGTCGGTCAATTTATTTTTAAACAGTTCCCCCAGTAGATGTGTCCTCGGATGCGAGAAAGTTTCGCGAACCGGTGTTTTCCACATGGACTCGGATGGATACTCTCTTTGTTTTTCGGTCTTGGCACATGTCGACGTCTAGGAACGAGATGGCTGGCCACCTCTTTGATAATGTTGCGTAATAACGGTATTTGCGCGCGTCCGAATAGAAACGGTGCGCAATTTCGTACCTTGCACAAAACATCATGCGCGAGATTTGCAGGCCAGAATAATCGCGCAGCAATTAGGTGTTTCTTGCACTACGTGCGCATTTAGTGCATGTCCGGAATATGATATATGCATTAATACATCAATTTAATGAGAAGCGATTTATCTATTAAATATTGCTATATATATTATATAATCATTTTAATATCACATATACTTTTTTATGTTTCTAAAAATATAGTATTTTATGTGTTATTATATATATATATATTATTGTAAAGTTATAATTAGTGTAAAGAAAAAAACAAATAATTGTTTTAAAAAATACATTGTAAATAATTACATACTTTTTCTTAAAAACAATTATTTTTTTTTTTACTAATTGATTTGTCTCATTATTCTGTACATAAAAGTATTACGGTAAGATTATCGAAAACTAAATATTTTACGAGATATTTTATTTTTTATATCAAAATATGTCAGATTAAAATATAAAATAACTCAAAAAGTACTTAATGAAAAAATACTTTATTATAGTGTTTTGGTAAGCTCTCGAGGTAAGCTACAAGAATATGTAATAAAAATGGGGAATTCCATTTAAGAAAACATCGACCACATTGACCTCACCTTGAAAAGACCACTTATGGTCAAATCCATATTTTTATCATGTGGCCCCCTCGAAACCATGCAACTTTTGTCTGAAACATTTTTTGATATCTCACTTTGTTTGCGAAAAATATGCCCGCGTCACCATAAATGCCGCACCCTGTATATATATATATATATATTATTCGTAATAAAACGTAAATATTAAAATTGTAAGTATTTTATTAAAATTGTACATTATATATGAATAATGGCTTTGATTATAGATGAGAAAGAAAATCGGGTTGACACCGTATGGATATGCATAATTAGATCTTTATTTTGTAGTGTGAAAAATTATTTATATAATGATATCTAATATTGGCTGCGTTCCGATATTCGTATAGATTTTTAGTACTGGCAGTGAATATCGGAACGTAGCCATTGTGAGATATCAATAGCGTCTGGTGACTCCAGATGGCGCTGGCATTGCGGTAATGTGGTAGCGTTATAGTTAAATCACTGGACTTCACTGTTTAGTAATAAAATATTTAATTCACGAGAGAGATGTGTACAGATTGATGGTCAATGAACGAACGAATGAATGTTACATAATTTGTCGTATGTTTAATATGTTGTTATGTAAAGTGTTAAATCAATAAATGAAATGTGTGAAAATGGTTACAAATATATTTCATGAAGTTGGTAACAAAAATGATTTTGAATTCAGCCGCAGGAACGCCACAGTACTCCCCTCCCAGCGACGTACTACGTTGCGAATCTAACTTTCTTCCTTGGACCAGAATATGTTCTGAGTTGTTTTCCAAGTAAAGTTGACTGAGGTGAATTGGAAGAAGAAGGAGAAGGAGACGTCATGATAATCACATCATCGCTGGTTTCTTTCGGTAGGAAGGCTGGTTTAAGACGTTCTGTGGTGATATTGACAATTTTTCCTGCAACATCGATTGCAAATAGATTATCATTAATTCTATTAACAATACGAAAAGGGCCAGAATAAGGAGGTTGAAGAGATTTCCTAACTGCATCTTCACGAATCCAAACATGAGTGCAATCATATAAATTTTTATGAAAGAAAGGTGTTTTTTTGTGATGATGCGCAGTAGGTCTTGATTTGATCTCTCTCATATGTATTCTATGTTTTTCAATGAAAATTTCAGGGTCAGATGGAAGATCCTCTTCAATGAAAAATTCTCCCGGAATTCTTAATGTAGATCCATAAAGCATTTCTGCAGGGGATGCATTCAAATCTTCTTTAAAGCAAGTACGAAGTCCAAGTAAAACTGTTGGCAAAATTTCAATCCAGTTTTCATTTGCGTGACACATAATAGCACTCTTCAATGTACGGTGCCATCGTTCCAGAATACCATTAGAAGCCGGATGATAAGCTGAGGTTCTAATACGCTCGCAACCAATTAGGTTGGTGAGAGCCTTAAATAATGCAGCTTCAAATTGAGGACCTTAGTCGGTTGTGATCGTCTGCGGAGCACCATACCTCGCAACCCAGTGCGTATAAAAAGCTGTAGAAACAGTATCAGCCGAAATTTCAGTAAGAGGGATTGCTTCCGGCCATCTAGAAAATCTGTCAATCATGGTTAAACAATAACGAAAATTTTGGCAAATAGGAAGAGGTCCAATCAAATCTAGATGAATATGCTGAAAACGCTGATCTGGAATAGCAATCTTTTGAGGAAGATTCTTGGTATGCTTTTGGATCTTGGCACGTTGACAAGGCAGACACGACCGAGCCCATTCTTTTATATCTTTCTTCATAGTTGGCCAAATAAATTTTTGTTGTATTAGTTTGCAGGTAGAACGACCACTTGGATGAGATAAACCATGAACAACATCAAAAATTTTCCTACGAAGCTGTTGAGGTACATAAGGACGGATATTAACAGTAGAGCAGTCACAAAAAATAGGCGTAGTCGAGCCAGTAAGTACAAGTTTTTGAAGCTTGAGGGAAGAATTAGTGAGAAGTGTTTTCAATTCTTCATCTTCTTTTTGTAATTCTGCTAACTCTTCCAGAGAAACTATGATAGGCATCGAAACGGATTCAATTCTAGAGAGTGAATCTGCAACCACATTTTGTTTACCAGATATATGCTCGATGTTTGTTGAAAATTGAGCAATGAAATCAAGATGTCGGATCTGTCTGGGTGAAGCTTTATCCAATTTTTGATGAAAAGCATAAATTAAAGGTTTATGATCTGTCCGAATAAGAATCTGACGTCCTTCAAGTATGTACCTGAAATGCTTGATGGCTAAATAAATACCAAGAAGTTCACGATCGTAAGTACTATAATTACGTTGAGTGTCGTCCAATTTCTTTGAGAAAAATGCGATTGGTTTATTAATTCCATCGATTATTTGTTCCAAAGATGCACCAACTGCAAAATCCGATGCGTCACAAGTGAGGATAAGAGGTACAGTTGAAGCCGGATGCGCTAAAGTTGTGACTTGTAAGAGTTCCTCTTTGCAATTTTTGAAAGCTTCTTCAGCTTCAAAAGTCCAAGTGACTAACCTTTTATCCCTTTTCCTGCTATCCTTAAGATAATCCGTAAGAACTGCCTGATGTGATGCAGCATTTTTCAGACAACGACGGTAAAAGTTGATAATACCTATAAATCTTCTTAACTCATGAATTGTTTTAGGTTTTTTATAATCAATAATAGCTTTAACCTTTTCAGATGTCGGTTTAATTCCTTGCTTGGAAACTAAATAGCCAAGGAAAGAAATTTCATCCTTACCAAAAAGACATTTGGACAAATTAATCGTCATGCCGAATTGTTTAAGCCGAGAAAACACAGTATGAAGATGTTTTGCATGTTCTTTCTCATTAACAGAAGCAATTAAGATATCATCAAGATAACAGACACAAAAATCAAGTCCAGATAATATGATATTCATAAGACGTTGAAAAGTCTGAGCAGCATTACGCAAACCAAAAGGCATTACAAGAAATTCAAAAAGGCCGAATGGAGTAGTAACAGCTGTTTTTGGTATGTCCTCTTTTGCAACTGGCACTTGGTAATAGGCTTTAACTAAGTCAATCTTAGAAAATATATTTTTACCGTGTAAACCAGCAGTGAAATCTTGAATGTGAGGAAGCGGGTATCGATCTGGAACAGTAGCTGCATTTAAAGCTCGATAGTCGCCGCAAAGTCTCCATGAGTTTGGTCCGTTTTTAGGAACCATGTGAAGTGGAGCTGCCTAGGTGCTGCTTGACGGTCTACAAATTCCTTGTTCCACCATAAAATTAAATTCGTTTCTTGCAAATTTTAATTTTTCCGGTGACAACCTGCGAGGAGTTGAAGCAATTGGTGGTCCTTTCGTAATAATATGATGCTCAATTTGATGAATCTTGTTTGTTGATATAGGAGCAAAATGAGTTAATTCAGGAAATTCAGCAAGGATCTTATGGAAAGGTGAGTCAGGAAATGTAGTGCAAATTGACAAGTGATTAACTTTAGATAGTTTTCCTTTAAATGAAAGACCGGTAACACTATCTAGAAGTTTTTTGTTTTTAATGTCAACCAAAATTCCATAATGACTCAAAAAATCTGCGCCCAATATAGGTCTCTGAATATCCGCAATGCAAAATTTCCATTTAAAAATTCTTCGTAATCCAAGATTTACAGTTAACATTTTTATACCGTAAGTATTAATCTTGGTTCCATTAGCTGCATAAAGCTTGAAAGAAGCAACTTAAGCTTTTGAAACAAATCTTTTTGGAATCAAAGAAATATCAGCTCCTGTATCAACAAGAAAATTAAGTCCTGAAGTTTTATCAGAAATAATGAGGCGATTGTTAGGTGAACCGTTGTCAGCCGCCTCACAACTCAACGGTGAAGCTAGTTTTCCTGCCTTTCGACCAAAGATTTAGACATATCACAAGGTATTGTACATTTAAAAGCTTTAGCACCAAATTTCTTGTGATAAAAACAAATTTTTTGGTTATCCTTATCAGATTTACTCCTAGAAGATGATCTAAATCTTTTTCTTTCCTTGTATCTAAATTTAGATCTGCTGCGTACACGTCTAACTTCTAGAGCTGCGATTCTTCGCTCGAGATCAACAAAATTCGAAGTGTCTTTTCCTGCCGAGGAAGCTATTGTTGCTACATGTAGGTTAGTTTCTCGGTCCAAAATTTTATCAGCTAGTTCAGCAAGCTTAACTAAAGGACAATCGTCCACAACCGCTAAAGTAGCTTGAACTTGCGAAGGTAATCTTTGCAACCAAATTGAATGTAATACATTTTCCGAAATCGCTCTCTCCCGCTAACTGTTTAATTTCGCGTAGCAAATCCGACGGTTTCTTGCCATTCAGCTCAACACCAGCTAACAATTGACGAAGACGTTTTTCCTCCGAATCAGTAAACCGATTAATCAAAACGTTTTTAACATGAAGATATTTATCTTTTTCAGGAGGATTTTCAATCAACTCAGCAATAGCCAACAAAGCTTGCTCATCAAGATGCCGTATAACCGAGCTATACTTAACATCATCTGAGCGTATCCGAAAAACCAAGAATTCGCTTTCTAATTGAGCAAACCACAATTTAGGCTGCTTATGCCAAAAATTCGGCATTTTAACAAGGCGAAATTCGTTAGAATAGATCTCGTTTGGCTGACCTTGTTGATGAGGCTCATTACTGGCAAGAGTTTGTGTCGGATTCGTCAAACGTTCATGATGTTCTCCAGCCGATGGAACTGATGCTGACGCTGTAGGATTCGAAGTCGAAGATTCGTCCAAAGGCATCGTCAAACTCTGTCAATACTCTGCGTTGTGAATTTCAGAAGTCTAGTAGTTCGCTGTCCTTGGAAATTCGATGACTCGAAAATCTCGTCGACTCGAAGAACACAAGCCACAAACCACACAAGAATCACAGCGGAACTCGAAACTCGATGGCTCACTAAATTCGCGGATCACTGATTCAAATTCGCCACGCTTGAACGTGAATTCTCAAAAGCCCGTGATCACATCGGGGTCACCAGTTGTGGTAGCGTTATAGTTAAATCACTAGACTTCACTGTTTAGTAATAAAATATTTAATTCACGAGAGAGATGTGTACAGATTGATGGTCAATGAACGAACGAATGAATGTTACATAATTTGTCGTATGTTTAATATGTTGTTATGTAAAGTGTTAAATCAATAAATGAAATGTGTGAAAATGGTTACAAATATATTTCATGAAGTTGGTAACAAAAATGATTTTGAATTCAGCCGCAGGAACGCCACAGTAATGCGTGTTCGCCTAACGGTAGCGAGTCATGAAACATCCCAGCAAACACAGATACATAACTGTAACATTGCAATAATAAAACGGAATGTAACAAGTAATATAACGTATTTGTTACATGTAACATTCACGTTAGTTGTAATTTCCCACTCATACAAAATTGCAGTTATATAACATGAATATAACATGTTACTAAAATGTTATATGATTGTTACAGTCATGTAATAGTCCACCCAAGTAGCAAACTGACGTCACAATGACAGTAAATTTTGGTCACAAAATGACCAATTAGACATCCTAAGTTAGATCTCATGAGACCCGAAAATGTCGTCGATATGTCACATCCACGAGACGTCATTTTCTGACGTTTGTTTGACGGCAAAACTAAAACCAATTACAGTAATAATATAACACATATTAATGTGATATATATTATAGATAAATTTAAATAATTTAATTTATAAAATTAAAGATTTTATTTATATGGAAGTTAATTTCTGTTTTATATTTTAAGCAGATAATAACAAACAATTTTCACTTATTCGGATAGAAATTGTCCGAATAAATTAAAATCGGATATTATCTGTCCGATTTTTTAAAAATCAGTTCAATATCTGAATTTCCTGGTACGGGAATCGTATCAGAAATTGAACTGATAAAAATAATTACAATGTTATTAGTCGCATTTTGCAGGCCTTATATACGCTCATGACAAGAATTTGAATACGGGTATAGATAATGAATAGCGCGCCGTATAGCGGTAAGCAAATGAACTATAATCCCAATATTAGTTACAAAAAGACTTTATTTGGACGATCATAGGACGTTTTCAAAATTACGTCTTTGGCTAGTCTAAGAAATGAGGTCTTTTAAGCATCAATTATTAGTCGCCGACATTATAGACCAAAAATAGACGTCATTATGTCGTCTTTTGACGTTACTCTGTTACTTGGGCTGTTACATTACATTTACTCTCATGTTACATAGCAGTTATATTCTGGTGTTATATTGCATAAATAAAAGACAGTTATATAATCCCAATATAAATTAGGTATAACAACTGTTACATTACATGTTACTCCCATGTTACATAGCAGTTATATTCTGGTGTTATATTGCTTAAATAAGAGATAGTTATATAATCCCAACATAAATTTAGGTATAACAACCGTTACATTACATGTTATTCCCATGTTATATAGCAGTTATATTCTGTGTTTGCTGGGATGAGATGATTCAAGATTCAGCAGGCATTTGTTGGCGGGAAAGCGAGTAAGTATTATTAGTTTCTCCGTGTTTTCAAGAAAAGTGATCAGTCTATCGAACTGTTTAGTATTTAGTGTTTAGTGAGGTCTGTTGACCTTGTGTGGATTAATATCCGTCGGGCTCGGCTGTAGACTCTGCGGAAGCAAAACTAACAAAAGGCCTGGTCGGCCATCCTTCTCGGCGTGCTCTTTGTTTTCCTGATCTGGGCGAGAACTTGGCAAACGCAATAAACTATACAACATTTATTACAAGCCAAAGATTGTTAATAAATTTATTGGAAGTGTTTATATGAAAAAAACTGACTGTTATATATCCTATAACCGTTCGCTGTTACTAGTTTTTACGGAAACCCTCTGACCTATCCAGTTGCGGATATCTTACAGTAAATACAACACAAGTTGTACCGGTCCAGTTAAGTGAGTATCATTAATATAATAATCATATATATATTAGTTAAAAATGCCTAAAATAAATAGAAAATATTATGTACGTGCAAAAGAGATAACTAATGCATCTACAGGGTGAGTCATTTTAATTAACGCACGCAATTATTTCGGAAACGAAGCATTTTAGAGAAAAATGTTTCAGACAAAGGTTTTATGGTTTCGAGGGAGCCATAAGATGGTATCATTGGTTTGACATTGAAGAGTCATTTGAAGGTTACATAAAGATCACTTCAATTTTTTTAAAGGGCACTTCCTATATTTTATTGCATATTCTTGTAGCTTACCTCGAGAGCTTTCCAAAACACTATAATAAAATGTTTTTTCATGAAGTACTTTTCGAGTTATAAAGCTCCAATGTTGCAATATTTTGATAAAAATACAAAATATCTCGTAAAATATTCACTTTCTGATAGTCTTATCTTACATTATTCGACCAATCAAGGCAAGACCCGAGCATGGTCCAGCCAGTCAAGGCAAGACCCGAGCATGGTCCAGCCAGTCAAGGCAAGACCCGAACATGGTCCAGCCAGTCAAGGCAAGATCCGAGCATTCTCTTAGCATCTATCGCAGAAACTGTTCAAGGTTGCCCCCGTTGACTTGAACACATAATCTAATTCTCTTTGCGAAATGGTCGACCGTTTTAAGTAAGATGGCTCTTGGTATCGCTCTACAAGCAATTCGAATCCGTTCGATCATGTCTTCTCTTGTCGTCAGTTCTCGTTCGTACACGACATTTTTCAAATATCCCCACAAGTAGAAATCAGGAGAAGTCAAATCTGGTGACCGGGCGGGCCATGCAACTGGACCACCTCGTCCGATCCACCTGCCATTGAAGTTTTGATTCAGAAAATTCTTTTGTGCATAATGTGCATAATGTGGTGCCCAAATACTGTAGATAATACGTCCAACTCTTGAAAAATCCTTTGTCTTGCAAGGCAACCACTGAAACAGCGCCATCTATTAATCTGAGTTGATAAACTCTTGCTTCAGAGTGTTACTGGCTGGGTAACAATGTAAATGATAAATAAAAATACGTATATAATTGTGAGATATTTTCTTTAATTTAACATTTTTTGTAATAATAAACCTTTTCTTCTTGCTATCATTAATTTTATTAACATAGGCTTTTAATAAAACGTTAAAATATTTGTCTAAAAATATTTTATAACAATCGTTACATATACACATATTTTCCTTAATATTACAATTTGATATTAATTTTGTTTTAACATTTGATGTATTTTCGTTAACATTTCCAGATTCCACACGATGCAAACGATCAGCTTTCATTAATATAATCACGAACCACTTAACTACGAGACAAGCGTTCTCCTCTACTAAAAAAATACTAACAACTCAGGCCGCGTGGTAGCGCTAGTGCGCTGTATTGCCTGTTTTTAATCGAAGTTGGACGTATTATTATCTACAGTATTTGGTGCCGCACCATCCAGTTGAATCCACATTCTTCGCCTCGTCTCCAAATCGACTTCTTCGAGTAAAACAGGTAAATGATCCCTTAGTAACTCCAAAAAAAAATGTCTGTTCATATTCTCCTCAAAAAAATATGGACCGATGAGATAACCATTGACAATTCCACACCAAACCATTACGCTCCAACGGTGTTGATTATTTACTTGTCTATGCCAATATGGATTGGCATCTGACCAGTAATGACAATTATGTGTGTTCAATTCTCCGTTATTTTTAAATGTCGATTCATCAGAGAATAGAACGTATTTGAAAAAATCTGCGTCATGCGCAATCATCCCTATGGCCCATCGACAAAACAGTACACGCTGTTGCATGTCATTTGGAGTTACAGCTTGCGTTAGTGTAATATGGTATGGATGATATTTTCTTTTTCTCAAAATTCTCACGATTGTTCTCTGAGGTATACCGGTTTGTCTAGCTATTTGACGACTGCTAATATGAGGATTAATGTTAACAGCCGCTAAGATAGCGAGAACACCTACATCGTCATCACCATATACGCACCATCACGATTTAGGCAACGGGTCCACTTATCTTGTTGGGCTTTTATCTTAAGACGCCGTATGACAGTATCATTTGGATGTCGTCTGTTTGGGTATCGATTTTGGTAAAGTCTCGCAGCTTCACGATAATTGCCAAAAGCTTCTCCCAAAACTAATAAAATATCGACGATGTCTGAAGAAGTATAATCAGCCATGTTCAATATCGTAAAAGTTCATAAGCTTAATGGTTTGAATTAAAGTTGCTTATAGTAATCAGCAGTAGTATCGGATTTTGACTAAATAGTTAGTTAGGAATATCAATATGTAATTCAGTGCAATATCATTCTTAAAAAAAGAAGTCAATGTAGTTATTGATATAAACAACTGGGTTGTAGAAGCTGTGAAAACAACTGATGTTGAATAGTCGCGAAAACAACTGACTTTAAGTAGTCGTGAAAACAACTGATTTTGAATAGTCGCGAAAACAACTGACTTTAAGTAGTCGTGAAAACAACTGGTTTTGAGTAGCCATGAAAAACTTTTCTCTATCTTGCCTTAAATAGTTATTTTATTTATTTAAAAGGTATCGTAAGAAACTTTAAATTATCTTAAAAATTTTTAATAAAAAAACTATTAAAAAATTATTAAAAATTATGTAATTGCTTGTTGCAAATTTTTTTTAAAAGAAAAACCATGTCTTTTTTAATGATTATTATGTGCTAAAAAGTATTATAATAACAAAATCGAAAAATTAATATTTTACGAGATATTTTGTATTTTTATCAAAATATTGCAACTTTGGAGCTTTATAACTCAAAAAATACTTCACGAAAAAACATTTTATTATAGTGTTTTGGAAAGCTCTCGAGGTAAGCTACAAGAATATGCAATAAAATATAGGAAGTGCCCTTTAAAAAAATTGAAGTGATCTTCACGTAACCTTCAAATGACTCTTCAATGTCAAACAAATAATACCATCTTATGGCCCCCTTGAAACCATAAAACTTTTGTCTGAAACATTTTTCTCTAAAATGCTTTGTTTCCGAAATAATTGCGTGCGTTAATTAAAATGACTCACCCTGTATATGATATTTTGATATACAGAGTGAGTCATTTTAATCAACGCACGCAAATATCTCGTAAAGTAAGCAAGATGGAAAAAAATGTTTTATACAAAAGTTGTAGGGTTCAGAGGGGGACACATGATGAAAATATGGACTTGACCTTGAGTGACCTTTTCAAGGCCAAGTCAATGTGATCGATATTTTCTTAAATGGAATCCCCCATTTTTTATTGCATGTTCTTGTAGCTTATCTCGAAAGTTTTTCAAAACACTATAATAAAGTATTTTTTCATTAAGTACTTTTTGAGTTATTTTATATTTTATTCTGACATATTTTGATATAAAAAATAAAATATCTCGTAAAATATTCAGTTTTTGATAATCTTAACGTAATACTTTTATAAGAGACATTACAGAATAATGAGACAAATCAATTAGTAAAAAAAATAATTGTTTTTAAGAAAAAATATGTAATTATTTACTATGTATTTTTTTAAACAATTATTTGTTTTTTTCTTTACACTAATTGATTTGTCTCATTATTCTGTACATAAAAGTATAACGGTAAAATTATCAAAAACTGAATATTTTACGAGATATTTTATTTTTTATAATATATATCAAAATATGTCAGAATAAAATATAAAATAACTCAAAAAGTACTTAATGAAAAAATACTCTATTATAGTGTTTTGAAAAGCTTTCGAGATAAGCTACAAGAATATGCAATAAAAAATGGGGGGTTCCTTTTAAGAAAATATCGATCACATTGACTTGGCCTTGAAAAGGTCACTCAAGGTCAAGTCTATATTTTCATGATGTGTCCCCCTCTGAACCCTACAACTTTTGTATAAAACATTTTTTTCCATCTTGCTTACTTTACGAGATATTTGCGTGCGTTGATTAAAATGACTCACCCTGTATAAATAACGTATCGAAATCTAATTGTGATTTTCTTTCATTAAATAGTAATACATCATCTTCAATTTCAAGTACTAATGATGTATCATCAAGTACTAATGATGTATCATCATTAGTGCTTGAGAGAGATGCTCATAAATATGATTTAAATAAAAAGTTGGATAAAAATGTATTGCTAACATTTATTAATACCATTAATTATGAATTAATAAATAATAATGAAGAGGCTCTTGAAAGTGAAAATAATAATGATGCAGATGATATTAATGAGGATGGTGCAATTAATCGCAATTTTTTAGATAATTTTGAACGTCGTAAAGATAATAATGTAAGTTTTACATCACAATTGCAAGGATGGGCTATTAGAAATCGAATAACTCATGTCGCATTAAATAAATTGATGGCATATATAAAACCTAAATATCCAGAACTTCCTCGAGATGCTCGTACTTTATTAGGTACTGTGAGAAAAGTACATGCAGATGATATTGAAGCGGGACGCTATTATCATTTTGGAATAAATTATTGTGTGGAAAAACTTGTAGAAACATATTCTTTTGAAAATTTGCAGATAATCGAAATTATTATAAATATCGATGGCTTGCCTTTGTCCAAAAGTTCAGGGAGTCAAGTCTATCCTATTTTATGCAATTTAGTTAATAATTACAGCAATATTGGTATTATTGGAATTTATCATGGATATGAAAAGCCTGCAGATGCTAATAAATTCTTACAATCTTTTGTAAAGGAAGCTCAAGATTTGATTACTAATGGTATAACAATTAATGGAATAATATATCCCTTTAAAATTAGAGCTTTTGTTTGTGATGTGCCAGCTCAATCTTTTGTAAAATATACGAAGGGTCATTCAGGTTATTATTCGTGTACAAAATGTGAAACCAAAGGCGAATATTATTTGAATAGAGTATGCTTTCCCTACTTAGAGATTTCCAATATAAGAACAAACAAGAAATTTATATTAAAATCACAGCCAGATCATCATACAGGTACATCGATATTAGAATTAATTCCAGATATAGATATGGTGTTTGATTTCCCATCAAATCCAATGCATTTACTTTATTTGGGAGAAGTTAAAAAAATAGTTGTCTTTTTATGGTACCATGGAAAACCTCCTGCTAAATTATCATCACAACAACATTCGATAATATCAACATTTTTAGAAAAACAAAGATACAATATACCATGTGATTTTAATAGAAAACCAAGATCATTATTAGAAAGTAAAAGGTGGAAAGCTACTGAATATAGAACATCTTTGTTATATATAGGGCCGGTCATATTAAAATCTGTATTAAGTAACGATAAATATTTAAATTTTGTAACTTTACACGTAGCTGTTACTATTTTATTTAGTTCAAAATATATTGAATTATATCTAAATTATGCTAAATTATTATTACAATACTACGTTGAAACATTTATTATTCTGTACGGTAAAGAAAATGCATCGCATAATACACATCATTTATTACATCTTTGTGATGATGTAAAAAAATTCGGATCATTGCAAAAATTCAGTGCTTGAGTGACCTTTTCAAGGTGAGATCAATATGGTCGATGTTTTCTTAAATGGAACTCCTCATTTTTTATTACATATTCTTGTAGCTTATCTCGAGAGCTTTTCAAAACACTATATTAAAGTATTTTTTTATTAAGTATTTTTTGAGTTATTTTATATCTTAATCTGACATATTTTGATATAAAAATTAAAATATCTCGTAAAATATTTAGTTTTCGATAATCTTACTGTAATACTTTTATGTACAGAATAATGAGACAAATCAATTAGTATAAAAAAAAATAATTGTTTTTAAGAAAAAGTATGTAATTATTTACAATGTATTTTTTAAAACAATTATTTGTTGTTTCTTACACTAATTGATTTGTCTCATTATTCTGTACATAAAAGTATTACGGTAAGATTATTGAAAACTAAATATTTTACGAGATATTTTAATTTTTATATCAAAATATGTCAGATTAAGATATAAAATAACTCAAAAATACAGACTTGAGAATTAATCCGAAGTCTAATTTACTATATAACAACCGTTAAACCACCTTCACTACGAAACGATGGATTCATCAAGGTGGAATGCGAAGATGTCGGGAGATTTTGAGCTCTGTACTTTTTAAGTCCGTTTATTATTTTAAAATCATGTTGCGTTAAGTTGCGTTAGTTAATTAATTTTGTTGCGCTGAAGATGACTCAAATAAAGGGTCGAAACGTACGTCTTTTGAATTTATATTAATTTATATTAAATTTAATTATTAACATTGTGCGCACTATTTACCGCGCGTGGCTCTAATTGCCTATTTATATTATATTTAATTTTATTATAGAGAGCCTTTACTTATATTTATTTTGTTAATAATAGTTATCGCAAATGTAAGCTCGAGATGAGCCCGCGAGTTGGTTGTCGGCACGAGATCGAGCGGCGGGATCCCATCCGGCGGAAGGAAAGGAAGAGAAAAGAGCGACGGCCGAGAACGGGAGTCCAGGACACCCGGCAAACAGGAGACGTCAGGTCGTAGTTGTCTAATATTAAAAACATTTTATATGACTGACAAACATCACTGCCGATAAATTTATATTTCTTATGGCAGGAAAGGAGCGCGCAGGGCCGGAATAATCCGGCCAAAGGGGCGGCCACTCCACCCGCACGAAGCGAGGGAGTCCCAAGGACGGAGCGGCGAGCGGACTCTCAATCCGGAACCTATCCAACCAGATAGGAAAGAGAGCCGATCGGGCGCAGCCGTAAGCCCGCACCTTTAAGCCAAAAAGCAGAAAATCTTGGGAACTCCGGGGCGATGGACCCACCAACACGGCCGTGATGACAACAAGGATCGCGAGGACCACAGGTGGCACGATAGCGATTTATCGCGCCGGCGTGTCTCCTGCAGGACTCTCGCTCGGCACTGTTCGGCGAGCCATCCGATAGGACGCAGGACTCAGGAAGCGCGAGCGATATCGAGACGGAAATAACGAACGGAAAATTCGAGGGCTTCCAGCCGGTGGGACGAGCGTCGCCAGCCCGATTTTGTTGCCGATTTCTTGTAGGTAATTAGTTCGGATGAGTCGCGCCCTTAATAGTTGTCGAGCCACGCGTTTTGGTGAATTAACTTTGTGAACATTTTGGTAGATTAAGTCGCACGGCCGACGGGCACACGTCGCTCATCCGAATTATATAAATTAAGCTCTCTCCATTCATTTCGCCGCCGCCGACAGTCATTAATGTTAGTTTCGCGTCTGTAATTATTACGTGCTGTAAAATATCGGGATTTTCACGCTCGCGCGATCGATATTCCGGATCGCGCAAAGTATTGCGTCGTACGACTCGTACACCACAGTCGTTATCGATAGTTTCCGTATTATATCTGTGTATTGTTAGCGCGTATCTTGTATGTATTGTAATAAATTGGAGTCAGGAGAAAGCGAGATCCTAAAAATTCGTGCGAGAACTCTATCGGGTGTCTTTGAGCCCGCTATTAGTTTCCGCGAGTTATTCGTGTTGTATCTTCGGCATTTCAACGTAAAGGTCATCATTGTTATCGAGACATATATCGGCTTACCGCGAGCCGGACCAACGGGCCGATTCGAGTCGCACAATCTAGAATTTTTTACTATATCGAAGCGGATTCACGGGCGTGCGTAAAGTAGTTACCGGCGCATTCGAGAGATTTCTTTAGTTGTCGCGGCCTAATTAAGTATCGTACGGCGGAAATCCTCGCGGCCGAAAAGTCGAGTTAAAGTGCGTAAGGCGCCCGGTAATTTAATACTGTTGCGCACGGTCGTGCCGATCTCCGCGGAAATAATATATCTAATTCGCCTATAAAATAAAATAACTACTGTCATCAAAGGCTATTATTTATGTGAACAGCTCTATACTCTTGTTTCTTTTTAATATATTATTGTTATCTTTATTGTTAATTTATCGAATGCTCATTTTCGCTCCCGTGTTCTCGATTCTCAGAGCTCTCCCGTATCCCCCCGAACCACCCCCTCTACCATTTTGGGTAAATTGAGTAGCCGCGAAATTTTGCCGTCGCGTTAATTATCGGTCTCGCAATTGTCTCTTAGGTTTGTTATTATCGTGAATGGTGCGGCCTGCCGTACCTGGCGCCCAACTCGGTTTTTTTGTGATATACGGACTTTCGCGGGATATCGAGACCGATATTCGAGATACGCGCCGAAGGTGTGCCGTGGGCACCGAGAACCGCCCGCCGAACAAATAATTATTACTTAAATAATTAACAAAAGAAATTACGGTTACAATATATATATATATATATATATATATACATACACATATATATATATATATATATATATATATATATAATATATATATATATATATCCCAGCAAACACAAAGTAACAGTAACATAACATTAATGTTATAATTTCCCACTCAAGAATGTAACTGTTACGTACAAGGCATGTTATATTGCAGTTACATTGTTGAGTGGGAAATTATAACATTGATGTTATGTTACTGTTACTTTGTGTTTGCTGGGATATTACTAAAAATTGATATATATATATATATATATATATATGTGGCGGTTCGAGAAACCACCACAATTACGCGCGAACTATTCGGTAGACGCGCGAACGAATTCTCACGCGCGGAACACGTGAAACCCGCGCGCGAGCACCGCGCAAGCCACGAAGGCTCGCCGTGAGACGGCCACGAGCGGGAGTCGGCGCCAGCAAGTGAAATCCAGTGAGTGGGATTTATAAGACGGCGCACGGCGAGAAGATTTTGATTCGCGGCCCGCTCTGGCTACGGAAAGGACCTTCTGCCCGATAGTCAGTCCGAGCTTACGAATTCTTTTGTATATCGACAGCCTACGCTGCCTCCTGTATTACCGCAGGACCTGAGTCTTCCTCGACCACAGCTGCCTCCCACTTCACCCGGGACTAGTCGGCAACCCTTCTGTGAGGGAGAAAAGACACCAGGACTCACAGGCGACCGAACGTGCACGAGCTACAGGGAGTGGAAGCTACTTCCGATAGAGCTGGCGCCGGTGCAATACACCCGGCCTCCACGTTTCTTCCTAAGCCCGTGGGACATCCGGGTACGGCGATATACATCTCCCTCAACACCGTGGAGTCTACCGCCGCTGCTATCACCACTCGCAGCCTCGCCGATACATGCGGGACGCAATCACAGCCGGCCACACGAGTGCACAGGGGTACGCAGTATCAACCCCTGACACAGACTGACAACTCCACTCAATCGGACAGCGATTGGGAAGCCAGCACACGGGACACGGCCATGCAGACGGAGACAGCCTGCGAGGAACGCAGCTACACGCCACCCGAGACTCCACCGGCACTTCGACGCGTACCCTCACCCGTGCTACCGTACATCGGTTCCCTCCGAATAACCACCACCGAGCCTCGTATCACTTGGCGGGAACGCTCTCAGCGTTAACCCGTAAACGGCCCTTTTCAGGGCCATCACAAACTAGATAATTGTAAATTGTACATAGAGACTGTAAATATATTTTATTGTTACCCTTGGCGCGAGGGATAGGTAGAGCGTAAAGAGGTGAAGTCAATCACGAGACTTCTTTTCTAAGGGTAACAATAAAATATATTTACAGTCTCTAGACATATATATATATATATATATATATATATATATATATATATATCAATTTTTAGTATAAAAATAATTTATTGAAAAAATTAATCAAATAATCTTTGCAAGTATACAAATTATTTCTGTTACAGCTGCAGGTGCTGCATATTCTAATAATTCTTATACCAAACTGGAACTGGAAAAGGCAATACAAAAGTGGTTGAAGAGGGCTAAAGAACGATGTAATGCTGAAAAAAAAAGACTTGAAACGCGCGAAAATGGCAATCAATAATTATTCATGTTGAGAGCACAGAGATCCTGGACTACTGACCGAACGCAATTTTTTGAATTCACCAGTTTTTGTAATGGCTATACAGAATTACAAATGCTTTTACACAATTAAAGTACATATATCAATGCTCTATGGAACAGTCGACTTTATGCTGAAAACGAAAAAAAGTTAAAAAATTTTTTAACTTTATGCTGAAAACGAAAAAAAGTTAAAAAATTTTTTAACTTTATGCTGAAAACGAAAAAAAGTTAAAAAATTTTTTAACTTTTTTTCGTTTTCAGCATAAAGTCGACTGTTCCATAGAGCATTGATATATGTACTTTAATCGTGTAAAAGCATTTGTAATTCTGTATAGCCATTACAAAAACTGGTAAATTCAAAAAATTGCGTTTGGTCGGTAGCCCAGGATCCCCTTAAAAGTACTGATTATCTTTCGTTAAATGTAATGAGTGTTGTTCATGTTCTTCTCTCACATATAGTTTATTTTAAAATATTTTTCCATGTTTTTTTTCAAGACTTTTATTAATATTATATGTTCCTTATTATTTTAATCTAATATAGATTATAAATAGATGAAACTTGAAATACTACTCTGAGTGAGATTATGATGTGCATTATTACAAAATAAATTAGAAATGTAGAGATTTTAGTTATATATAAAATGTTTTAAATTTCACTTGTATCTATAATCTAATATTATAAATAAATATATATGTCCAAACTGTGATTACATTGGCCGTATTCCGATATTCACTGCCAGTACTGAAAATCTATAGTTCACGTCACATACTCTATAGATTTTCAGTACTGAAAATCTATAGAGTATGTGACGTAAACTATAGATTTTCAGTACTGGCAATGAATATTGGAACACGGCCATTGTGTACAATATGTTTGATACAATTGTGTTTAAAATGTAATTTAAACTGTTATTCAAAACATTGTTATATAAAAATATATATTAATAATACAAATATATTAATAATATATTAATTAATCCTGCATTTCAAATTTATTATTGATTATAAATCTTTTCTTTATAAATTTTTGAATATTTATTTCAGCAATAATTATGAACAGTAGGGCACTAGAAATTATGTCCATTTTAGGTCCTTCTTTGGATATTTTATGGACGTCCGAAGTTGTTAATAACCGACGTCCTATGGACGTCCAATGGATGTCCGTCGGACTTCATTCAGACGTCTTATGGACATCCCAGTATCCGAACTCGAACGTCCAATGGACGTCCATAGGAGTTCCGTGTGCTATCTGGGTTGTTAATATATATATATTGTGACGTTGCCGTCTCGCGCGCGTCCGCCGAGTTCCTCTCCGATCGAAAAGCGCGGGCTAAAGAGCCGCGCCAGTCGAATCATTGCGAGAACCGTACCGTTACCTCCAGAGAGGCGTCATTAATTGAGATTTCGAGCTTAATATTAATTTCGTTTATGATTTTCTTTCGCATGAATAATTCATTTGGGAGCCTCATCGGAAGAAGGAGCGGAAAGTCGCTGAAGCGTCACGGAAAATACGATCGCCAATCAAGGAAGACCTTAGAGGGGCAAGGAGCCAGTAATTCGGAAATCCAAAACATCTAACGGCCAAACTAGCTACGTCACGACGGGATCAGGACCCGCACACGTGATGCGCAACGCACGGGACAGCGAGGGGATTCTCGCGCAAGGACATAGGCCCGTGCGGATCCGGTCCCCGCGGAGGAGCTGCAATTCTGCACCCGATGGCGTGACGCGGTCCCGGAAAAGACGGAAAGAAGGGTGGCAGCGATACTTCCGGCCAAGCCGTTCGCCCCAGACCCCGCGACGGCCCCGCGAAGAGGGCCCCAGCGAATTATTGTTTATAATACCGGGGGCGCGCGCACCCCCGTTACGACCGTGAGCGCGCCGCCCGCCGGCCACAGCACGTGATAACGCGTGATTGGTCGCGATAATACGCACCCCGTGTGCGCAGCCCCGGCTGGCCCACAGGTATCGATTCTGGATCGCGACGATCCGAGATCAGACTGGCGCGAGCCTGCGAGCCGATAGCGAGCGTGTGAGATCGGGAGCGAATAATTTTGTAATTGAGAGGACGATAGCGAAGCGAGAGCGAGCGGAGAAGATCCCGGCGATCGGCAGCTGAGAAGGACGGACCCGAGGGAGAGGACGTCGACATCGCTGACCCCGTGCAACCACCACGAGAGGAACGGTACCGGTGAGGTTACTCTCCGCCATATTCGCCACTCGCGATCGCGCCCGGAATCGTTTCGTTCTGTCGTCGTCGCCGGGAATTCGTACTTTGGTGTACGGGCTACGCCCGATTCTTTAGTGTAGATTTTCGCGTCACGGCCACGTCGTCAAGCGATTCGAGCCCCGGAGCCTCGAAAGTATCGGTTTCCGCGGATCGAGACATTACCTCGCGTTTTTAAGGAACCGTGTGTCGTCTCTCTGGAGATTCGGATTCCGTAGATTATATTTGCGTTGGTTCTCGCACGTCTAGCGTTTAAGTCTCATTCGTGCTGTATGTCAGTCGTTTGAGTGTGAGTGTGATTCGCGTCAATTTGTTATATTATATACTTTTGTCATTCGTTTGTGAATCTTCGCGTATAAAATTTGCGTGCACGTCCGGTGCAACTTTCCTTCGCGATTGTTATATGGGTTACGTGAGAGTGTGAATCGCGTAAATTCAACGTATTATGTCGGTTGTAAAGCACCGCGTCTCGAAATTGTGAGCGCGTTTTGGTGAGAATTTTCTCGCGATTCTTGCATGAATTGCGTGCGTGTGTGTGCCAAGCATTCGATTCTGCGTAAAATGTCCGTCCGAAATCGAAGCATGTCCGCATTGTATTAATTGCCTGTTAATCTTAAGTTGCGTATTGATAATTTCGCGGTAATAGCAGGCGATAAGATCGCCGTTGGCGAGGCGATATCGAGAATTGATTCGGTCTTGCGCCCGAATTATAGAAGAACGCAATATTCAATTTCTTCGCAGTGCGAGGCGTAATTCAAGCCGAGCAAACATTCCGGCCGATCTAACGGGTCGGTCTCGGCATTCACATTACGGGGTTTCGCGCCCCGCGTCTCTAACACCCAGTCTCGCAGCCGCGTTTCTTTTACCGCAGCCGTATATCCGCGCGGTTTATCATTAATACTCTCGAGGAGCTGCAGCTCCCGCTATTATAATAAATCTGTTAATTTCTCTGTTTAATTTACGAGTTTCCTTTCAGTTGTGCTTGTCGTTTCCGTAATTGTCGCTTCTTGCATAAATTATCGCGTTCGATCAACACTCGCCCTGCCCCTCTACTGTTGGGCGAGCTAGTCAGCCCGTGGCGAGTTCCGACAAATTTCTTTCGCGTTTATTTCGCGCTTATTTCGCGTGTTTCGCGAATTGATACGTGAAAAATCGTATCTGGCGCCCAAGTTCGATTCCCGCGATTATCTCTCGGATATCGTCACGGTACGCGCGGAACTCCTAACATCCCGTTCCCACCTGGCGTGTGGATCTTTTTCTCCGTTTTCCCGTTTTTGTCAACGACCATTCCGCATCTCCCGTTCGGCGAATTAGCTCCTGTTCGTCGGTGCAATTTACGGAGAGAACGAGTCGGCGGCCGCGTTTATCGCTCAGCCGCGAGACGGTAGGAAAAGTCGTCGCAATATATACCTCACTCTTTATCGTTCCTTCTTTTCTTCTCTTTTCTTCCTTTCTTAATTATACAGGGTGTCCTCAATTTAAATGTCAAAACTTTAGGAGCGTGTAGGGGACCGATAAACTAAGACAAAAAGTCCTTTAGAGATTTGCTCGTTTTTGCTTCTTTTTGAAGAAAATCGCAAAAAATGAAACAAATAATTTTCACCAAAAAACTTAAAACAACACTAAAATTATTAGATTTATCAAAAAGTATTATAAAATAAAAATTGTAGAACATAGAATTAAGAAAAGAGAGTGAGTTAAAATCCTCCTGAGGTAAAATTAGAGGATTGTAGATAAATACGCAACAACGCGAAATTTTGTTTCTAATCTAATTTTACCTCAGGAGGATTTTTACTCACTCTCTTTTCTTAATTCCATGTTCTACAATTTTTATTTTATAATACTTTTTAAAAAATCTAATCATTTTAGTGTTGTTTTAAGTTTTTTGGTGAAAATTATTTGTTTCATTTTTTGCGATTTTCTTCAAAACGAAGCAAAAACGAGCAAATCTCTAAAGAACTTTTGGTCTTAGTTTATCGGTCCCCTACACGCTCCTAAAGTTTTGACATTTAAATTGGGGACACCTTGTACCAAGCGACGCGGTAGCGTCGCGACGCCAAGTATATATAAAAATTTGTTCAAGCTTGTCAACGGTTTGCCTATGTACAGGGGCCGCGACGCTACCAAGTAGCTTATCCGGAGTTTTACGTCTAATAAACTTTCGATTAAAATTCCTCAGGAACCAAGCCGTTAATCAAAAATCTAACGGCACTTTTCTGATACAATGTGGATGCAAGCTTTCGATTGCGACCAGTTTGAATAAGATTGGTGCAGTCAATCCTGAGGAATGATAATCGTATACCAGAAATGTGACATTTTTCGTTTTCCATCATTATCAAAATCATGGTCATAAGTTTCAGACTCACGTACGTATGCTCGCACGCACATACGCAAAGCGAGTTTGTCCCTCAAGGCGCGTTTGCAGCGCTCATGTATGATTTTATGCTTGAGTGTGCAAATACGCCTTGAGAGACAATTTTGTGTATGTGCGCGCATACGTATATGAGACGTATCAAGCGTCGCGGTAGTCGCGGTACGCGGTAGCATCGCGACGTCAAGATATAATAAGGTTAAGGTTATATAGCAAAAAATCGCGACGTCAAGATATAATAAGGTTAAGGTTATATAGCAAGAAAATATATTTGGTTCTATCGAGTAAGTAGATTGAAATTTTGTATATATATCTGGTTAAACATGTTTATTTATTGTTTTATAAGTATATTTCTTGATTATATCTGAATATTATCTAAATTATAGCGCTTATTTGCAGGATAAAGCGAAATCAATCTTTTCGAGAAGACCGGTATACTTTTATAGCTGGGATTTCTTCAGCTGGAATTGCATACGGTCTTATACCGTATGCAATCCTAGCTGAAGAACTTTGCTAAACAGCGTAACATATTGGATTATAGAGATTTGGGAGTAACAGACAATAAGTACAATTAATTAGCACATATAAAATATTGAATAGCACATATAAAACCAGATATGTTAACTACATTAAATATTACAATTCTGTTCTTTTCCTCACATACAGATAGAGGGGAGTGACCATCCAGCGCTTATAATCGAACATAATGATTTGGGTTCTCAAAGGTTTTACAATGCACGGAGTAAGCAAAGTTTCAAATATGATCACTTGAGGAAGGAGGTGCAAGATTATGAACCTTATGAACCAGATCCTATAGCGGAGCCTTGGAGATCAGCTTTTCAAGACGAGATAACGAATTATACTCAAAGTCATTATAAACACGGCGCCTGCTCAGTTTTTGGAATAAGAATATTAAAAGAAATAATTTAAAAAAAGAGAAGAAAAGCGCATTTTGTGTGAAGTCTGGACGTATGATGTGCATGGGAGCAAACTATAACAATACTAAATAGGATTCAATAAAATTAACGAATGCCAATTCTACATAAATAAAACTGTACTATATTATTGTGAGATAATATAATGTAAGCACATATATATTATTGTTGAACATTATATACTAAAATAAAATTAACGAATGCCAATTCTACATAAATAAAACTGTATTATCAACAATAATATATATGTTCAAAAATAATATATATGTGCTTATATTATATTATCTCACAATAATACAGTATAGTTTTATTTATGTAGAATTGGCATCGTTAATTTTATTGGCAATAAAATATTGTGTAAAGTAGCTCAATTTAATTGTACTTATAAATTCATTCACTTATTACTTAGTAACATCATACAGTTAAAGAATGATCTACATTGAAGTATGATATTACAGTAATACAAAAGTGAATGAATTTATAGGTGTAGTTAAATTGATATTATATTATTAAATTATATTATATTATATATAACTATATTATTGTTGGACATTATATATTAAAAATAAAACGAATGCCAATTCAATATAAATAAAACTCTATTATTGTAAGATAATACAAAAAAATAAAAATAAAAAATATGTGCGCGAGTGAACCCGGAAGCGCGAATTGAGTGAGCAACGGACACGAAATCGGTTTTGTAAAAAGCAGTCAATTTATTAAATTCAATAAATAGTTTACAAGTCCTTAATCGATTTAATTACTTCGTTCAAAGTAATCCCGTTTTCGAGTTGGCTAGCTACCGACCACGAAATTTGAATCCGCGAGCGACGGAACGATCTCGGCTCCAATATTCGCAAGCGACGAATATTTGGCGACAGAGAGATCGCGAGAGTGATATTCACGAGCGATGAATAGTCTCGGTAACGATTGAATTCGCGAACCACGAGCGATGGTCTTAAAGAAAAGCGAGCTACTTTACTTTTGCAAGCCGAAAAAGAGAAAATCACACACTGTCTCATCAACGATATCAGATCGAGTGCGCCCGGCGGTTCCCCGAGAGAGCTTTTATACAACCGTTCCTTTTCTGATTCTAGAACATTCGATATGTTTTCGCAAAAGATCGAGCCGGTAGTTGTTTTCAATGATTGTTAAAATTTGAACGTTGTTATTGCCGCTTATTTGTAAATTAGGCTCTCTCGGGTGACCGCTGTTTGGCCCGCATCGGACGGCACGAGCGATGCCGCGGGTCGGCCGTGATTAGCTGAGCGCAGCTGTTGGAGCGCGCTCCTATTTGTCGCGCGCCGTGATGGCTCCTAACGCGCCAAATTTCGAGCGCGATTAATCCGCGCTTTATTTTAGCGATCGTTATCGCGGCTAATTGCTATTAGTCAATTATACTGAGTTCGGTTTCGAACAAAATATTTAAAAGAAAATACTTAAAATAAAAAATACTTTATCTTCTTTGGTATCTTCTATGGCACTTCATTTATCTTCTTTGGCATCCTCTATGGCATTTTATGTTATATTACCTTACAATAATACAGTACAGTTTTATTTATGTAGAATTGGCATTTGTTAATTTTATTGAATCTTATATAGGCAATAAAATATTGCGTAAAGTAGCTCAATTTAACTATATCTACAAATTCATTCCCTTTTGCATTACTGTAACATCATACAGTTGAAGAATGGTCTACATTGAAGTATGATGTTACAGTAATACAAAAGTGAATGAATTTATAGGTATAGTTAAATTGAGCTACTTTATACAAGATTTTATTGCCTATATAGGATTCAATAAAATTAACGAATGTCAATTCTACATAAATAAAACTGTACGGTATTATTGTGAGATAATATAATGTAAGCACATATATATTATTGTTGAACATTATATACTAAAAATAAAATTAACGAATGTCAATTCTACAATAAAACTTTATTATTGTGTCACAAATTCTAATAATCGCGGGCTAGTAAGAGCCAGAACGCGGATGGCAGTGCGTCAGTTTCATAGAAAAATAAGTTTTCTATGAAACTGAATATGTGCACAGGGCACGAAATTTACTTGGTGTATACCAAGATTTTTTAAAATTAATCTCAATTCGAGATTTACAATAATCCCTCTTTACCCCCCTGGAGAGACGAAGGCGAGAAAAATATCGGGGCGAAGTCGCTGAATCGGGAATCGAACCCGAGTCTTTCGCTTGCCGAGCGACTGCTCTTACCTCTGAGCTATTCAGACCCCACACCACCGATACTTCTCATTTGCCTTATAATATCTATTACTATTAACGCCATCTTTCAGCCGGCGTGAATTAACAAATTTTTAAGAGATTAGGCTCTCGAGTGACATCACAAATTCTAACAATCGCGGGCTAGTAAGAGCCAGAACGCGGATGGCAGTGCGTCAGTTTCATAGGAAAATAAGTCTTCTATGAAACTGAATATGTGCACAGGGCACGAAATTTACTTGGTGTATACCAAGATTTTTTAAAATTAATCTCAATTCGAGATTTACAATAATCCCTCTTTACCCCCCTGGAGAGACGAAGGTGAGAAAAATATCGGGGCGAAACTGACGCACTGCCATCCGCGTTCTGGCTCTTACTAGCCCGCGATTATTAGAATTTGTGATGTCACTCGAGAGCCTAATTTCTTAAAAATTTGTTAGTTCACGCCGGCTGAAAGATGGCGTTAATAGTAATAGATATTATAAGGCAAATGAGAAGTATCGGTGGTGTGGGGTCTGAATAGCTCAGAGGTAAGAGCAGTCGCCCGGCAAGCGAAAGACTCGGGTTCGATTCCCGATTCAGCGACTTCGCCCCGATATTTTTCTCGCCTTCGTCTCTCCAGGGGGGTAAAGAGGGATTATTGTAAATCTCGAATTGAGATTAATTTTAATAAATCTCGAATTGAGATTAATTTTAAAAAATCTTGGTATACACCAAGTAAATTTCGTGCCCTGTGCACATATTCAGTTTCATAGAAAACTTATTTTTCTATGAAACTGACGCACTGCCATCCGCGTTCTGGCTCTTACTAGCCCGCGATTATTAGAATTTGTGATGTCACTCGAGAGCCTAATTTCTTAAAAATTTGTTTATTATTGTGATTTACTTATTATTATTAAGAAATTTATTATTATTAGGTATTCTACATGAATAAAAAATTATATTATATTATTAAATATTATATGCTAAAAACGCATACATATTTTTTGCAGAAAAAATATAGATTTTTACAAAAAGCAATAAGATCACCTAAAAAAACCTCACAAAGGTAAAAAAAAATACGCCAAGTATATAAAAAAATCCCAACTTTAAAAGTTATTTTTTAGGCATAAATAATAAACTTTTTTTGCGTACAAGTTGGGATTTTTTTATATGCTTGGCGTATTTTTTTTTTATATCTATATTTTTCTCTGTTTCTATCCCTGTCTTTCTGGTGTCTTCTCACTTATTGAACAAAATTCTTCTCTTCTTTTTTTTTCTGTGTCTTCTTTAACTTTGAAACCTTAAGTACGAGATACATAGCATATACATTTTTAAACATGTACAAAAGAGTAAACTGATATATAAATTTAAATATTTTCGTAATACATATACCTCGCTCTTTATCGTTTCTTTTTCTTTTCTCTTCCTCTTTCTCTCTTATATATCTATATTTTTCCCTCTTTCTATCCCTGTCAATAAAATATATCAATCAAATATCATCAATAAACTAATCAAGTTTATTAAACATCAATCAAATATCATTAATTATTCAATACAATTTATCAAATATTATTAATTAGCTAATCAATTTTGTCAAATATTAATCAAATATCAAACATCATCATCAGCTAAATAATCCATTTGTATCGTTAATATATAATATTAATATTTTTATTATTTATATATTATTTATATCCATATAAAATAATAATAAACTCGATATCTTTAAATTAGTTAAATTAAAATAATACTAACGTGGGTAATTGTTTACTATAACGGACCCAGCTCCAATGATGTTGACCTTGACATATGTTGTCAAGGACATAATCCTGAGTAACTTTTCCTTATAACTTAATCGGTGGTCTCTTATAATTTTTAAGATATTTAAAGTTAAAGTTAGATTCAAAACGAAAATTTGGTTTGAGTTATATAACGTAACTTGAATCAAATTTTAGTTTTAAATCAGAAATAGATTTGGGTTAGATTATATTTTTCGAAAGTGGAGCCCCCCCTCGTAGGGAGGGGGCTAAACCCACTGTGTCCATGCATATACTTTACAATGCGAAGCGACGTTTAGCCCAGAATTGTTGTGTGGATGGGAAAGTGTATACGTGAACGCAGTGAGTTCCGCCCCCCCCCCCCCATGGGGGGGCACCATTTCCGAAAGATATAACCTAACCCAAACCTATTTCTGAAAATTTGGTTTAAGTTATACAACGTAACCCACACCAAATTTTAGTTTTAAATCAGAAATAGGTTTGGGTTAGGTTATATCTTCCAGAAATGGAGCCCCCCCGTAGGGGGGGGCGGAACCCACTGCGTTCACGCATACACTTTCCCATCCTACACAACAATCGTGGGATGGACTTCGCTTCGCGTTGTAAAATATATGCGTGGACACAGTGGGTTCCGCCCCCCCTACGGGGGGGCTTCACTTCCGAAAGATATAACCTAACCCAAATCTATTCCTGATTTAAAACTAAAATTTGGTTTGGGTTAAGCTATATCTTTCGGAAGTGGTGCCTCCCGAAGAGGGGGAGCGGAACCCATTGCGTCCACGTATATGCTTTACAACGCGAAGCGAGGTTCACCTCACGATTGTTGTGTGAATGGGAAAGTATATGCGTGAACGCAGTGGGTTCCGCCCCCCCCCCCTCCCCTACGGGGGGTCCACTTCCGGAAGATATAACCAAACTCAAACCTATTTCTGAAAATTTGATTTGAGTTATACAACGTCCTGATGCGGATGGATCTCGCTTCTTGCGTGGAAATTACAAACTCATGTAAAAATTACGTTTTAATTCTCAAACTTTAATTGTTAATAACTTTTTAATAAACAATGACCGCCGATTAAGTTATAAGGAAAAGTTACTCAAGATTATGTCCTTGACAACATATGTCAAGGTCAACGTCATTGGTGCTGGGTCCGTTATAGTAAATAATTACCTAAAATTATCTATTTCTTATAACTTTAAAAATGTTTCCAAGGTTTTTTTATAAGCTTTTATATATGAAGCTCTTATATACCAAAATCGTATATAAAATAATGATAATAATAATGATTATAATAATGATATCTAACTAAACAAAACATAAATAATAAAAGTAGACGAAAAGGACAAATACATCCAATTTATATAATCTATAGCTAGTATAACTTGATACAGCAATTGATATGTTAAATCAAACAAAAAGTATTAATATTTATTTGTTGTACCTGTAATTCTGCTGAAATTTTTCTTGATATTTTTATTTACTGTTAGATTTTTCTTTAATTAAAAATTACTTATCGCACTTTAAGTAACGCTTTTATCAACCAACGTTTTTTGTTGTTATATGTTTGTTATTATATGTTTATTCATATGATACGTTAAATTAATATATTGACTGTCACATTGATTTCCTCTGATTATTCAATACTTCATCCGAGTTGGAATCATCAAAAATGCTGAGTATTGATATTTATTTGTTATATCTGTAATTTGTGATTTTCTATAATTTTTTCTTGAATAACATCTATTAACCTGTCATTTTTGAAATGCCATACGCCAATATGCCATAACAAATCGTATAAACAAATACGATATTTGCATCTCTTCATTTTATTAAATACAACTGTTTTTATGAATATATATTTCCATGGAAACATAAATAAAAAAATATAATAGCTACGTAGTTAAGAGTAAGATGCCAAAAAAAATTAATAAGAAGCAAAGCAGAAGTAGCATCTGGATAAACATTTTAAATTTATTTAATACATTATTAATTTAAAACGTATTTATTATACATACATAATATCATATATTTATATATAAGTTTAATAATAACAAATAATAAATAATAGATTTAGCAGCTCAAAACGAAATGGAGAATATCGAAAAAAAATAGAGAAAATTATACAAGAAACTTCATCAAATGATAAAGTAGAACAGTCAACAATCTTACAAAAGTCAACAATGTAAGCTTTATTTTTGCATATATTTTTCCACATTTCATCATTACATTCTTGTATATCCTTCTCTTCCTTTTTAGCATTCTATCTGTTTCTTTATCTCTTTATCTTGTTTTTCCATCTATATTTCTGTCTCTCCATTTCTCTCCCTCTAGCTCTATCTGTCTGTCAATTTATGTGTTCCTTTATTTCTCTATCTTCCTATTTCTCTATCTCTTTGTCTGTCTCTTTACCTCTATGTTTGTTTCTCTGCCTATCTATTTGTTTCTCTACCTACCTGTTCATCTGCCTATTTTGTTATTATCTATGAATAACTTTAAAATTAATTTTCAAAACAAATAGAAATTCAAATGAATTCCAAATTTTAAATATTGACGATGAACCAGAAACTGCATGTTTTTCTTCGGATAAAATGTTAGAATCAATCCAATTGGAAGATTCTACTGTGTAAGTTAAAATGTATATAATATCACAGTATAAAGTTTTTTTAATAAAAATTTAAACAAAACATATTAAAAATTGTTTATAAATCATAATTAATTAATATTTTAAGAAATTTTAAGAAATGTTTAAGAAATTATATATAATGCATTTTAATAAATTTTTCAGTGGATTAATTGGTTATGTAGATGAAATAGATGGGCCAAAAATTGTTGGAAAAAATCAAAATTACAGATTGTTAAAATTTATATTAAATAACAACAGTAAACATAGAATCCAAGTAGTAGCATGGAACAAAGAAATAAAGAAAGTGGAATTCCATTTGAAATCCAATTATGTAAGTAATTAAACAGTAACTTAAAAAAATAAGTAATATTTTTTTTAAATTAATATGTAATAATATTAACGTATGTTACAAGTGTAATTGTATACTTTTTATTTTTTACACAAACATAAACATACATATATAATGTTATATAAAATTATTTATGAACAGAATTTTATAAAATTATTACAAGATAAACGAGTATTAATATTTATACATTATCCATATTAACGGAGGTAAAGCAAAGAAGCCCAAAGTAGCTGAATTCAATCACGGCATTTTATCATATGAAATAATAATCCAACAAAATACTATAATTAATAATATAGGAGCATATGATTTAAAATTTAACATAGAAAGAAAGAAATGTCACCAATTGATAGAAATGAAAGATATTCCAGAATTTTTAAATAAGTTTATACGTAAGTAATATTTCATATATATAAGTTACACAAAAAAACATGTTGATCGTATAATATTTCTTTTTACATTTTATTATTATTTGGAAATTATATTATAAAATGAAATAAAATGTATTTTAAGATGTACGAGGATTTATCAAAACAAATTTTAATTTCGCAAGAATCAATTATAAAAGTTACGGATGCGGTTCAATTACGGATGGAACATATAAGTTGGAAGTACAAATTAATGAGTTTGACGAAAATGTTTGCGAAAAAGGCCAACATATAGAAATAAAGGGATATGTTAAAATTAGAAGTAAGAGATATATAAAATATGTAATTTTTCAAATATGTAAAAGTTATCTACACTATTTATATTATATGTTAATTATTTACACTATTTTTATTAACATTGTAAATTTCTTTAACAGACGATATATTGTATCTGGATGTAGAAAAAATGTCGGATATAGAATATTTAGATGATAAAAAAATGCCATTTATAAATCTCTTAAGTGGATCAAAAACATTTATAAAAAGGCCTCATACACAAGATGACTGTGAAATTGTCCAAAAAATTATTAAAAGATAATGTTAAATAATGTTTGATGTATTGATTATTATTATTATTATTATTATTGTAATTATAATTATTATCTTACAATAAGAATATTTATTGTGTTACAAACAATTACTTATTAAAAAATAATGTTAAATAATGTTTAATGTTAAATTATGTATTGATTATTATTATTATTGTCGTAATTGTTATAATTATTATCTTACAATATAGGATATTAGAATAAGAATATTTATTGTGTTACAGATAATTAATTAATAAAATACATATATTACATATATGTATAAGCATATTCTATCTGTATTTTGATTTCGTGATTGATACAGAATTATTTTATACATAAAGTATTATACTTATGTTTTTTCATAATTTTTATTTTCTTAATCTATATTGGTTTTTTATATTACATTTCATGTTTAAAAAAATATATATTCTAGTAAATTTTTAAACAATTTCACAGTTGTCTTCTATCATGATTGCGTAAAATATATTACGTATAAACGAATCAATAAAATCTGATATATATATCTTTTATAATAATTAATTCTGGTGTTAAAATTCAAATTGAATGTTCCGATATTATTTATTATAGTATTCTGTTATATTATTCAACGTTATAACTTCAAATGAATTTATAATGAACAATGATTGAATTTTGAAACTTGACTCACATACTGTAACGAAATGTCATTGACATCAAGATCTCCACAACAAGTTCGTATTAGTAACATTTGCTCGTCCGCTCTTTGACTATCTTTTCGCCGACTGGAGTGAGAATAAGTGAGATAAGCCTGAGAATCGAGCGTCCAGTCGCAAGATTTTTATCAGTCCCTGTATATATTGTCGTAATCTGACCGATTTCTTAATATTAAAAAATAAAACAAGTAAAGTAGAACAGAAAAGATTGAGAAAGAGCTGATTAAAGCAAAGCATTAGAATCAGGGAAAGAGCCCAAGGAAAAGTAATTAAGAAAGAATAAAAGATTATTAATAAAATCAAAGTAAGATACGTGACTAAAGAGAAGGAAGTCACGGTCAAGTTCTCGGAAGCTGAGTAAACAGCTGACGAGACAGACTGACAAGCGGAGCACGAGACATGCTCTGATCAGGGACACCACACTCCTTCCTAATCAACGACCTAATTAATTAATATATATTGAACGCGAGATGCACCGACGCTAGCTCAATAATATAGCTCATTAACATCGCTCGCTACTCGCTCGCTCATATCAACAGTATCGATATACCGTACGCTTCGCGCCCGACTATTATAATCGCGACTAAGTGAAAGTGTACAAGAATCTGTGAAATATATCAATTTATACCTAACGTCCGGGAGTGTCTTATTTCGAGCGTGGATCCTAATCCTTTGGGCGTATAAATCCCAAAAGACCTTTTCCTTAGCGGCTAGAGGCACAACATTAATTGGTGGCAGCGGTGGGATACGCCAGCTCTAACAAGGTCGACACCGGCAAAGGTCCACAACCACGAGGAAGAAAAATTCCGTGGAATCCACAGAACGAGAGACAGCAAAGGAAACTCCGTCAAACGGTCAACAACTACAACCGAGGAAAAGGAAGTCTGTCAGGAACTTCGAGTCACCCGGTACATCGAGGCGACAATAATAAGCGGAACCTGAGAAGGCGCACCGACCTATCTCAACAGCACGCGACGATCGACGCCCGACGGCCGACACCGAACGAGAGACAATGCTGCTCATCGTATTATTGTAAGTCGAACAATTAAAAATTTGTAAACGCGTGAACGTCGGAAAACTGAAACGCGCAACAAAAAAGCGTAGCGAATAAATCGTGGCTATTTAGCGAACCAGCGAATAGAGCCATTAGAAATAGCGCAGTAAGCCCTATAAGAGTAGCAGTAGAAGCACTCCGGGATATACGCGATAACGTACGAAGAAATCTAAACGCATTAAATTCAAGAGAGAATTTGTCCGAACCAGAACTCGGACCAAATGTTGTAATCGAACGCGAATTTTCATTCGGCGAATTAGACAATAGTTTAATAGCGAATAATATAGAACTAGATGCTGATGTCGAATCATCAATAAGCGCGTCTAGTAGACTAACACACCGCCGCGAATTCTCACTAACGTCATACGATTCGAGTATTTTTGACCCCGACGAAATCTATCGTACTCGAGACATGTATAACTCAAACGCTTCCGCATCGCAACCCATCACAGCGGAAGATATCGATGAGGGAATTAAGCGATTACAAGAAGAAGCAGATAGAAACGCGACACAATCAAACGCGCAAGCTCAAGCAGCCGACGACCTTAGGGCAGTGATGCCAGAATTGCCACGCTAGCAACACGCAACCATAGTGGAGGGGATGACGCACACAAGCGCAAACCGCGTACGTGTGAGCTCGGCGCTTCGGCTGGCTTCGGACAGCAGAAGAGGACAGACATACTGTTTTCTGTCTCTCTCCTTCTTATCGAGCCGGCACGAAGACCGGGCGGTACACGTCGCTTGGTCGCTTCTCGATTGTCGCTTCTTACTATGCCTTAAATGTTTTTTTCAGCATTTTCGTATGAGATATATTATTTATTATATATATATCTATTATATAATATATTTATGATTAAGATACGTATATAAATTACTTAAAGTTTTTAATCCACGTAAAAATGCATTTTAAATCGATGATTTGAAAGAAGGAATATCCGTGTGGAGACAACAAAAGGAAAAATCATACATTTTATTGTACGAAAAATGTATCGATTGTCCGACAAATGATTAAAAATAATGAAAAGTACTACAAGAAAGTTTAAATATTTAAAAAATATGTCATATAATAATATTTAACTTTAGTTTCTATACATATATATTTACAATATCGTTACGATACACAAACGTATATACGGACCACATATATATGTTTGTGTCGTTGTCAAACAATACTGAATGATGATTTTCCACACCTATATGAGGTACCACCAATGGCGCGTAAGATTTTTTTAACGTGGATCTTCGCCTATAGCCATATCATACCACATTAGATTATATAATATGCTCTATTGTATCTGTCATTTATAGAATATTTTTTGCACACTTGCTTTTGCAAATGTGATGTCAATTAGTGACAATAATATTTTTACACACTTGCTTTTGCAAATGTGATGTCAATTAGTGACAATAATTTTTTTACGCACTTGCTTTTGCAAATGTGATGTCAATTAGTGACAATAATTTTTTACACACTTGTTTTTGCAAGTGTGATGTCAATTAGTGACAATAATTATTTTACACACTTGTTTTTGCAAGTGTGATGTCAATTAGTGACAACAATTTTTTACACACTTGCTTTGCAAGTGTGATGTCAATTAGTGACAACAATTTTTTTGCACGTTTGCTTTTACAAGTATGATGTCTATTACAGACAAAATTTGTTTTACGAACATATCATAACGCGAGAAAAACTCTTTATTGTATTATATAAATAATAATGCCATAAATAATACTATTTATTTTATTTTAAACGTTATTATTGCATATTAGTAACCGAAGTACTAGCAATATCATTATCAGCAGCATATAGTGTTAAACTGCTCTTTTTCTTAGGACAAATAGAATATAATTTGTCTGACGACATGAGAGACAAATGGTTTTCATTTATCTCCATATCTAAAACTGTTTCTTTTCTTGCTTTTAATGCTGATTTTAACACACAACTAGCGTTTATACATGCAGACGAAAGCTTATTTCTTTTTTTTTTGTTTTTAAATCTGATAAAAAAGAAAACATTCTTTCTGGGTCGGCATTTGAATTTGGAAGTGATCTAACAGCATTCAAAAGAGACTTCATATTGGGATATGTACGTTTTAAAATTTCTTTCCACATTTCATCAAAGTTTAAGTTTGAAAGATGTTCTTTTTCTGCTGTTGTAAAATCTAGATGTAAAGTATGCCACTCTTTTTTTAAAGCATTTTCGTCAAAGCCACCGAGGGTTTGAGCAATAAAAGAAACATCATTAAATGATGTTTCTCTGTCAATACTACATAATGCTGTGTTGAATTGGAAAACTGTTAATTTATATAAAAATTTATCTTTAATGGGCAATCTTTTACTAATTTCCTCGGCAACAGTCACGTAAAATTGCAGACAATTTTCTCGAACATTTCCAATTATGTCTGCGTGTCCTTTTTTCATTAAACTTTCGAGATATTCTTCACATTCATATCCTAAATTTATATCATTTAAAGATTTATGGTTTTCTTTTTCAGAAAATTTAAAATCATTACATACATTTTTTATAAGCTCTGGTTTCAAAAAATGTTTGGAAATTTTTATTAAAAGTTCCAATGACTTTGGCTGCAACAAGTGAACTCTTGTTTCCACAGCTTGAAAAAATGCATTAAAAGAATTAAAAAAATTTAAAATATGCTTTAAAAATAACAAATATGCTTTTACATCCGGATTTTCCATCACAGATAATAAATTGTCTCCTGATTTAGTTTTTTCTTATAACCATTTCAGTCAAAAAAAGCTTCGTAGTATCCCAAAAATCAAGAAGTCTCACAACACATGAATGGTGAGATAGCCATCGTGTAGTAGATAATTTTAAAATTTTACGGTTTGCTTCCTGAAAACATTCAGTAAATTCTTCATAAATAGCAGCACGCTTAGGACTACTATTAATATAATTTGCTATCTTTTTTAAAAACTCCTCGCAATATTCCGGTATATTAGCACATGCAGCATGTGCAGCTAATGCCGCGGAATGGCATGGACATGGAAATGTTAATAAATTTGTACAAAATTCTTCTAACTTTTTTTTAAATGAGAGATGTTTACCTGTCATGACAGATGCATTGTCGCATGACAAGGCAACAATATTTCCAAATGGAATGTTTAATTTCCACATTTCACATTTCAATGCATTAAATAATTTTTCCGCGCTACTATTTTTTGCGTCAATATTAATTAATTTAATTAATTGCGTGCGAATGTCTAATGTTTCAGGATCAACATACCGTACAAGAAACGTCATCCATTTTTCATTACAAATATCAGATGTTTCATCAATAAAAATGGAAAATTTAGTATTTTGAATGCTGTTGACCACACGGTTCGTCTCGACCGGACACAATACATTCGAAATAATATTTTTACATTTTGTTCGACCCATACTCATACTTTTTAATACGTTAGGATCTTTTCCTATTTGTTGAAAAAAGTTAAGGATATCTTTTGCCGTTTGATGCGAAATATTCTTATCAGCAATTAATGCGGCATATCGAATTTCTGCTGATTTTTTCCGGTCTTCAAACGGCAAAAATGAGTCATCCATCATGTTGATATTTTCATCCATGTTCATTGTTTCTGTCTTCTTTTCTTTACATATTTTTATATGTGTTTCGGATTCTGCGTGACGATAAATGTGAGATAAATCACCAATCATAGATTTATTACAAAATGAGCAAAAAAATGTATTAATGCCATCTGATATTTCACGTAACCATGGCTGAAATAATTCGATCTCTAGCCATTGTGCTTTAAATTTAAATTTATATTTTGATGTATTTTTATGTGAACTTATATCAATATTATCTAATAAAGTATTTTCTTTAATATTATTTTTGTGACACGCAGAATTCGCATGTCTTAAAACATGTGTGTTGCATGAAATATTTTTATTACATATGATGCAATGATAAAAACCATCATCAGAAGATACTTTACGTATCCAACATTTAATTCTATCATCAAGAATTCTTTTGTTGGTATTACACGCATAGTTATGCCCTCGCTCGCTAGCCGTTCGCATGTACCTTGAGTAATCACCGAAATTCGAGAGCCCGTGTCTACAAGGGTTTTTACTCTCAAACTTTCAAATGAAACGGATACATACGGCGTTGAATAAAATTTCAACGTGTTCCGATGTTTATTCGACATCTTATCCTCATCGCGTTCCTGTATTATCGCGACTTTTCTTTTATTTAAATTTTTATCGGATGCTCTAAGTTCCGAGTTATTTTCCTTGTTTATTTTATCTTTAAACGAGGAAAAATCCGTATTTGGATTATTATCATTACGCGGACTAATTCTCCCTAGCGTAAGATCTTTATTTGGCGTTGTATTAATTTTCAACGCGTCTGGACGATTTATAATCATTCCGTTAGATTTTCGCTCAGTTCCCTGTAACTGTTTTTTCGCGAATTCTGGATTATTTACAGCGTTAACCGTCGCTGTCTGTTCAGCTTCTAAACTGTTTAATACGTCTATGGACCTTTTTAATTCACCGCTACTGTTAAATGTTTCTCCCTCCTTGCGAGATAATAAGTCCGTGACCATCGTTGTTAAATCGTTGTAAGGCGTGGATTTATTTATTTTAATCTCGTTAGTAATGTTAATAGGTAGTTCGCATTTAATTGGTGAAACTTTTTTAATGTTATTACCGCTATTTCGGTAAATTTCGAACGATGCGTATTTATCGGGCTCGGCGGTTTTATCATCTTCGTTGTTGTGTACGTCGTACGCGTTCGCCGCTGTATTATCGCGGTTGTAATCCGATCGCGTTGCGACATGCGTTGTCGTCGCGCTCGCCGCCATAGTCCCTCTCGCTCGCTCGCTCGCGCTATCTCGCTCGACTGCTACGTCGCTCGCGCGGTCGTATCGGATATCCGATATTCCTTTGTCGGTCGTTTTATCTTTCGACTGCGTATTTTCCACGTCGACGGTTGCTTTCGTCTTTGTTATATTTGCGTCGGAGATATCTACGTCTTCCGAACTTTGCAAATTTACTTTGTTACCGTTATAATTCATGCAGAAATATAGATTTTCTTTGTTTAGCATGCACTGTTCTTTGAAATCATCTATTATGACTTCGCTTTTATTTATTACGCGCGTTATTTCGCGCTGGTTTACGGAATTACTTACTTCCGCGATTTCCTCTTTGGAAATTTTAATTTTATTCTCTCGTTCCTTCGACAATTCTTTAAAATCGCTCGATTTTGCGACCGTTTGTACAGAATTTACTTTTGAAATTCCCTGTGTATACAAATCTCGTGCTACTTTTGAGTAATTCTATTGTCTACTTTCTGAACGTTTACTGCGTCGTTTGCCCGCGTGATATTATTTACGTTTGATGTTACGTCTTTCGCGTCGCTATTAAGCATTTCGCAGTTTATATTCTCAGTCATTTCCGCGTTCGTTTGTACGGAATCTTTATTTTCGATTCCTTATTTGCACATCTTACGCGTCGCTATTCTTTCGCGTTATTTGTGCGGAAGCTTCTATTAAGTTTCCTGGTATGCACAAAACTCGCTGTTTCCGAGTGGAATTTTCCGTCTGTTTTCTAAACGTCTATTTCTTTTGCTCGCCATATTTCGCGCTTTCTTTTATACTAATTTCGTTGATGCATCTACGCAATTCAACATTCTGTCTTTTAAGTTGTTCTTTTATTAGAACCTGTTTAACTAGGCTAATCTTCGTACTCGCTTTCGCTCGCGCACGGATAATACATAGTTCTCGCGGACTAACCGACGATTTTTTGAACTCGACGCTATTCGCGTATTTATCTTCCGTATTCGCTTTCACTCGCGCACGGGAATTTTCATTAACAGCCATTCTGTCTTATTTCTTCGCGTTTCGCGAAATTACAGGCTATGCCTCTTCGGGTTTTACGAACTTTGAGTTTCTCCCGGTGTTTAAAACTTTTACTTCGCGTTTTTTCGCGGAATCTCAAGGGTTTTACGAGCTATACTCTTCTCCCTGCTTCTAAAACTTCTTCTTCGCGTTTTTTCGCGGAATCGCACGGGTTTTACGAGCTATACGCTTCTCCCTGCCTTTAAAACTTTTACTTCGCGTTTTTTTCGCGGAATTGCACGGGTTTTACGAGCTATACGCTTCTCCCTGCCTTTAAAACTTCTACTTCGCGTTTTTTCGCGGAATTACACGGGTTTACGAGCTATACTCTTCTCCCTGTGTCTAAAACTTCTATTTCGCTTCTTTTCGCGGAATTGCACGGGTTTTACGAGCTTTATGCTTCTCCCTGCTTCTAAAACTTCTATTTCGCGTCTTCGCGAACTACTAGGCTTTGCCTCTGCGGGTTTTACGAGCTTTACGCTTCTCCCTATTTCTAAAAAATTTTTTCTTCGCTTTTCGCGGTACTATACATCCGTCGTCGCATTTATTCGCGCACGGGAATTGAAACTATCTTCCTAATCTCGTTGTCGGTCGTTTAATACTTGTTTATAACGCAAGAATGTCTTTCCGTCGGCACTACCGATCGTCTTCGTCGCCGCGTTACTACGTCGCTTGGAAACGTTATTTTCGGACGCACGCACTCTAGTAGGCGTAAATATCCGCGTTTCACAATTTTACGGCTCGCAACACTTGATATGGCAACGTCCTGTCACGGTCGCCACTCTTTAAGTGAGATAAAAAAGTACAAGCTTCTCTTTTATCTTCTATATTGCCGGATCTACGTCCTAACGGATAAGCTATTACAATCAGACTTCGTATTTCCTTTGCAAATATCGTCAAGACACCGGTTATTTTCCGCTCCTCGCGTTAGTATTACTGTGACCGGACAATTTACTCGAGATGGTGAATTATTCACAAAAATAGGTTTTCCTATCTTAGTTTAACGGTCGCCAGTTTGTTTTACCCTCCAACAAACAAGGGAAGCCCTCGGACGACGTCCCTGTGGTCCGCCGTCGGACGGGTTGCGCGGCGTCTCCCTTCGCGCCGCCGTTCTCGCCACTGCAAATCTGCTTGGCTACAAGGGGATATTCCTTAATCCCAATCTTCTTTCTGTTTCAGGTCGTCGCTGGATTCACTGGATCAACGCCCTTGGATTTACGGACTACCCACTGACTGGAAACTCTACGGACGCCTGTTAAATGTTCCGTCGGATCGACGTCGTATGCGCAACACTCGCCGGTTGCGCGTTGTTTCTCTCGCGTGACTAATTTCCTTTCTCCGCTGTTTCAGGTCGCCGCTGGACTCGTCGGATCAACGCCCGTGGATCATCGGACTACCCTCTGGACGAAGCTGGATCGACACACAGACTCAGGACAAGGATTTCGCGTTTAGAGGTAAGTAAATTTTCACCGTACTTTTAATATATAAAAGTATAAATATATTTAAATATCTAACAATATAAATATATACAATCTTTCACTTTCGCGGAAGTTTTTATCGCGACTCTCCACAACTCGGAGATATAATCGCGCTTCCGTTACGAGTTAAAATAGACTTCCGGATAAAAGCTTTAATTATTTAACGTCGCGTATCTCTTATATATCGAGACTCTAAATCGCGACTTGTTCCTTTTCAAGCACACTCGCGTATCTTTATACAAAAGATTTGTTAACAGCGAAATATACTATCACCCGTAAAACGATTTGTCGGTTTCTCTAGGTTTCCGGGGAAAAGACGAAAAGGCCTCGAACGGTGCTCTGCACGTCCTTTTATCCTTTCCCTTCTCTTCGGGGTTCTCCCACTCTGGAGATTCCCACTCTTCCAAGGCACGCCTCTTGGACGCGCACGCAAATTTCGCTATAGTGCACGCACCTATACTTTGTGCTGCACATTCGGTGTAACAAACATAAAATTCGCTCGGATCGCAAAATCCTTTAAAATTAGTATACCTAAATGTACAGGGTGTCTAAAACCTAAAAATCTATACTATGTTACATTTATAATACATGTTATAAAAGTGTGGTTACGGTACACTTTTAAATGCAGGTCTTCGAATGCTGCACTTTCGCTCTATGTTCTGTACATTCGGTTTTATCGCATATATTTTACAATTTTGACGCGTTCTTATATTTACAAACCGCTTCTTAAAATCTAAACGCTTTTTATCTAAACTACGTTTATATATAGTATTTACACGCTTACGCCGTATCGATGGCGTAAAATTCGGGCTCAAATATGGTAATGCTCTTCCCATTTGCTTTTCACGCTGTGTCTTGCCCTTTTTAGACATGAGTTCGCACGTCTTCTTTGTTTGGTGACTTTTAGTCACTTTCGCTCTTTTCGTCCTTCTGGACGACTTTTCTCGACTCTTGAGGCTCTCGGTTCGCGCAGCTGGGCTCCTGCGCCTCCCGGACCTCATGGTTGGCCGCCCGGCTTCAAGGTTCCCCTCCGATGATGCACCACCTTGTCGTGGTGGAGGGGCTCTCCTTCCATTGTTGGAAGGGGTCTAAGAGTGCACCAAGTTACTCGATCGTCGTGGGAATGGGTATTATTTTTCTTTATTTTGGGTGAATGTTGTGGAATGGTTTGGGATATTGTGGGGGGTTATTGGGGGGTTTTGGGGATTTTTTCTGGGGGATTGTGTGGGTTTGAGGGGGGTGTATGGGTATGTGTGTGGGTATTGGGCATGGGTGGGATGGGTATTGGGGTTTCGTGGGTAGGGTGGTGGGGTGTGTGTCTCGTGTGGAGACGGGGGATCGAGTGGGGTGGCGAGGTAGGTAACCTCAGTAAAAATCCCGGGCAGGTCGGACTCGTCAGGCGTGGTGAAGCCAACCGACCTAGGTGAAGGAAAACACCGAAATCAAACCATCTTTCTGATACTGCATGATGAGCACGACGAAAGATAAGACGTTTACTGCCGCAGCGGGCTTCGGATCCCGCAGCGACTGGCGTGGGGGGGATATAGTCCCGGTTCCCCCCCGTCGTCATCACACGACGGGCCACCAGGGGTGTTGCCAACGAGCACCCCTGGCGATCGAGCTATCGCCGTAGATAGAGAGGTAAGGGTGGTCGTGCGGAGGATCGACCGACCGGGCTCGGCTTCAGCGAAGTCGAAGCTCCGGTCGCGTTCGGTCTCGGCCGCGACGGCGCACCCGTATAATCGAGACGAAGCAGGTCGAGGCAAGAGCCTCACCCGCTCGGATGAGAAGGCGGAGGACTCGTCGCGGGAGTGCAGCAAACGCACCACCCCCGCTTCCTCCTCGAGGGCCTCGCTAGTTAGCGAGGACACCGAGGAGTGCGCGTCTCCCGATGGGGGTGACCCCATGGGAGACGACGACCTCCACAAGAAGCGGGGTAGAGGGAGACCGTTCACCACGGGCGAGCTCGTTGGCCTGCGCGAAAGGCGCGAAGAAGAGGCCGCCCTCAAGAAGGAGAAGGAGAGGGCGCGGAGGGCCAAGAAGGCCTTATCGGAGGATACTCCCCTCCCTCCGCCTAGTAGGGACCATAGGGCCTACGAGGCGTTGTGTGCCGACGAAGTGGTGCATGCCCCTACCCCGGATATAGCGGCGCGCAGCCTGGAGCAGGCGGCGACTATAGACCGAATAGCCGTCTGCTCCGGTAATCTGCAGGGCTCCCTTCAGCGGAAGCTGAGGGAGGCCGCTGCCCTGATGAGGGTGGCGGCTAGCGCTTTGGCTGAGAGGGCTCAGCGAAGCGATGGGGAAGGCGAGCTTGCGGCTCTCCGTAGGGACATGAAGTCCCTCGGAGACCGCAACGCGGACCTCCAGAAGGAGGTTCGCGAGCTCAAAGGGGAGCTGGACGCGGTCCAATGCGCCAAGCCCTCCCTTCGGCTGGATCTCCCAGGCTCGCCCGAGAAATCCCCCCGCAAAAGGCGGGGAGTGCCTCGGGTGAAGTCAGTGGAGATGCTGGACGTTCCAGTGAGAGTGGAACGCTCGGCCGGGGGGAAGGGACAGAGGTCTCCAACGTTGGGAAAGGGGGGTCCGGGACTCGGGTCCCCAACGTACTCTGAGGGGGTTAAGGGACAGGGGTCCCCAACGTCCTCATGGGGGGTGAAGGGACTTCGGTCCCCAACGTTAGCGGGTGGCCGGGGTAGCGCGGCGATAAGGCCCCCTTTGAGGGGTACCTCTGCGCCGCTCCCCGAGAGCTACCCGCCGGAGGTCGTCGGCGAGGGCGAGCGGGCTTGGTATAACTGGTATACCGAGCAAATCGCTGCCCTCGTCGACCTACGGGCGGCAATAGGCCGGGGCGGACCCCATGGGTCCGCTTCGACGGCCGGCCGCCAGCTTGGGGGGGCCTTACCACCTCTCCCCTCTGCCGGCGCCTCGGCGCCGGGGCAGGGGAAGAAGAGGAGGAAGAAGAAAGGGGGACGTGGTGCGGGAGGAGAGGGGGGCATAAGGCCCCCACCTCCCCCACCCCCTGCTCCGCGTGGTGTGCCGGCGGGGTGGGAGGACGGAGAAAGATGCCGCCTCCCAGCAACCCTCGACCGGCTGTACGGAATCAGGGGCTTCCTCCCCCGCCCCCGCGTGCACCTGACCAGGATGAATCCTGGTCGAGGGTCGTGGGGCGGAGGGAGAGGACGGCTAGTGCAAAGGCCGCACAAGCGGCCCAACCCCCGGCCGGGAAGGGTGCCGCGAGGGCGATGCCATCCACACAGCGTACTGGGGGAGGGCAGCAGCGGCAACAGCCTAAGAGGCGTCCCGGAGGAGACGCCTCAAAGCGCAGAGCGCCCCGATCGGCGGCGGTTACGATAACCTGCGCCGACGAAGCTTATCAGGATACCCTGATAAAGGCCCGGAGGGAGATCAACCTCCCAAAGTTGCGAATAGACACCCTCCGGGTTCGCGAGGCTGCTATGGAAGCCATGGTTGTAGAGCTCTCGGGGTCGGGCGAGAAAAACGGACCAACGGCAACACAGAGGGCCGATGCCCTTTACGCCGACCTCCGCCGGGTGTTTGCCGGTGAGGAGGGCGTCCGTCTCGCCCGGCCCATCAAAAAGGCGGAGCTGCGGCTCCGCGGCCTCGACCGATCCCTGGCGGCTGCCAATATCGCGGCGGCCGTATCCAGGGAGGGGGGCTGCGCGGACGTGCGGGTTGGGGACATTAAGTTCCCAACCCGCGGCCTGGGCACTGTATGGGTACAGTGCCCATTAAGGGCCGCTAACAGAATAGCGGCAGCCCGGGCCATCCAAGTAGGATGGTCCTGGGCACAAGCGGAGCAGCTGGACAAGCGCCCGCTCCAATGCTATAGATGCTTGGAGAAGGGGCATGTCCAGCAGCATTGCAGCAGCCCCATCGATCGCAGGTGCTGCTGCTACAGATGTGGCGGACCGGGGGGGGGGGTGACACCCGTTTGGACACGGAACGATCGGACACCGCTCGATTGGACATGCAGTATCTGACACGGAACGATTGGACACTGCACGATTGGACACAGAATTATCGGACACCGCACGATGGGACACCGCACAATTGGACACGCACACTGCACGATCGGACACTGCACGATTGGACACCGCACAATTGGACACTGCACGATTGGACACCGCACGATTGGACACGCACACTGCACGATTGGACCAATAATGCGGTGTCCAATCGTGCAGTGTCGAATGGTACGGTGTCCAATCGTGCAGTGTCCAATCGTGCAGTGTGCGTGTCCAATCGTGCGGTGTCCAATCGTGCAATGTCCAATCGTGCGGTGTCCAATCGTGCGGTGTCCAATCGTGCGGTGTCCAATCGTGCGTTGTCCAATCGTGCTGTGTCCAATCGTGCAGTGTGCGTGTCCAATTGTGCGGTGTCCAATCGTGCAGTGTCCAATAATTCGGTGTCCAATAATTCTGTGTCCAATCGTGCAGTGTCCAATCATTCAGTGTCCGATACTACGTGTCCAATCGAGCGGTGTCCAATCGTTCCGTGTCCAAACGGGGTACGCCCGGACCGGGGCACCTGGCGCGTAACTGCACCGAAAAGGTGAGGTGCCCGGTCTGCGCGGGGTTAGGTCGTCCGGCCGACCATAGGGTGGGTAGTGCCAAGTGCACCCCCCCTAAAAGGCGGCCGGACAAACGACGGAGGTTCTCCCGGCGGTGAGTACCGCGAAAACACCTCGGCCAGTTAAGCTGGCCGAGATTACCGCGGCATCCTCCGACACCCGTAAGCGCTGGCCGGAGAATAGTGGGACCTCGACGGAGGCCCCTAAAGAAAAAAGGCCCCTGAGGGCCCGGTCTGCAGCCGCCACACCCCCCGCTTCTTTAGCGGAGGTGATGATGGCGGAGCCCGGAGGTAAATAAATAAATGCCCCTGGGCATATTGCAGGCCAATCTGAACCACGCTCGCCGGGCGCAGGACCTCTTCCTGCACGGCCTGGCTGAGCGTGGTTTCGGATTAGGGATCGCGGCGGACCCATACCAAGTTCCGGAAGCCAGTCCATGTTGGATTGGCAACCGGACAGGCTCCGTCCCGATCACGTGGAGGAATGACCCCAACACTCCCGCCTTGTACACCGGTCGAGGCCGGGACGGGGGTGGCGGTGGTCAGATGGGGGCCCATCTCAGTGCTGAGGTGTTATATTTCCCCGAATGTGGGCCTCGCCCAGTACGAGGCGTTTTTGGACGGGGTGTCGGCCTGTTTTCGCCGACAGATGCCCCGTCCAATCATCGTGGCCGGGGACTTCAACGCAAAATCGACGCGTTGGGATTCCCGGTTCACGGACGCCAGGGGCGAGGCCCTGCAGGATTGGGCGGCGGCACTCAGCCTGTGTCTTATAAACACGGGGTCGAGAAGCACCCTAGTGCGGTGGCAGGGGGAGTCGGTCCCGGATTTGACGTGGGCCACCCCCTCCGCCGCACGAAATATTATTAGTTGGCGGGTAGCGGAGTGTGAGACGCTCTCTGACCACCTCTATATAAAGGTGGTCCTTAACGCTGCCCGCCACGGGGTGCTTGGCCGCTCCCAAGACCGGGGAGATGCCCGGCCAAGGAGATGGGCCCTCAAAAAGCTGAGCCCGGACAGGCTGATCGCAGCCGTCCTCGCGGCGGACTGGCCGTGGGGGGAAGGGCGGGGGATCACCGAAGAGGTGAACTGGTTTCGGGGCGCGTTGCGCGACGCATGCGACTTCGCAATGCCCCGAACCAGCCCCCGCCCGCGAAGGGCGGCGTACTGGTGGTGCGAGGAGATCGTCGAACTCAGGCGATTCTCCGTCGCGGCCAGGCGCCGCTTCACCCGGGCTCGGCGTCGCTCCGACGCTGAGAGGACGGCGGAGGCGTATGAGGGGTTCCGTGCCGCTAGGAACGCCCTCAGCGCTGCGATCAGGCGGGCCAAGGCCCGAGCGTGGGATGAACTCCTGCGCTCCCTGGACGCAGACCCATAGGGGCGCCCATATAAGCTTGTCATGAACAAGCTCAGATATTGAGCGCCCCCCGTGACGGAGTCCCTGGAACCCCAGGTCCTCGAAGATGTGTTGGAGGCCCTCTTTCCATCCGAGGGCCCCCTCTTCGACGCGGGTGGCCGCCAGGAGGCGGTCATCCCGTGGTTAAAGGACTTGGAGGTTTCAGAGGACGAGATGGCCGGTGTGATCCGTCGGTTGAGACTCCGGGGCAATAAGGCCCCGACGGGATCCCCGGCCGGGTCTGGGCCCTGGCTTTGGCCCAACTGTCCGGGCGCCTGAGACGGCTGTTTAACAGCTGCCTCAGGGAAGGTGTGTTCCCCCCGGCATGGGTGAGGGCCAGACTGGTCCTCATCCCGAAGGAGAGCAAACCCGGCAGCGTCCCTTCTGCCTACAGGCCAATATGCCTGTTGGACGAGGCGGGAAAGCTTTTGGAGAGAGTGTTGGCGAACCGCCTCGTCCAACACCTGTCCCGAGGAGAGACGGACCTCCACCGAGACCAGTATGGATTCCGCGGGGGCGATCGACCGTAGACGCGATTTTGCGCGTCCGGTCCCTCGCGGAATCTATTATGGAGGAGGGCAGGGTGGTGCTTGCGGTGTCCTTGGACATCTGCAACGCTTCCAACACCCTGCCCTGGAGTATGGTGGGGGAGGCCGCGAACACCTTTGGTCTCCCCCCCCTACATGGTGGAGGTCCTGAGGAGCTATTTCCGGGACAGGTGGCTGGAGTACCCGGACAACAGGGTACTCCTGCGCAGAAGGGACGTGTACTGCGGGGTTTCACCGGGGTCCGTGTTGGGCCCCACTCTGTGGAACCTCGCGTACAATAGGGTGCTGGGTATTGCTCTCCTCCTGGCTGCAGCGTCGTCTGCTATGCAGACGACACTCTGCTGTTGGCCGGGGGAAAGAGCTGGGGGGATGCGGTCTCTACCGCCAACGTCGGGGTAGCGTGCGCTGTCTGCGCAATCCGTCGCATAGGCCTGCAGGTAGCGCCTCACAAGACCGAGGCGCTATTCATGCATAGGGGGGAGCATGCGGCTCCCCCCGCTGAGGCCCATGTCACGGTAGGTGACATCTCCGTTCGGGTGGGAGACCGACTTAAATATCTCGGTCTCTACCTGGACGCGGCTTGGAATTTTGGCGGGCACTTTGAGCGCCTGGCCCCCAGGGCGGAGTCGGTGGCAATTAGCCTGAGCCGACTCTTGCCCAATCTTGGGGGCCCGGATGGCCGAGTGCGCCGCCTATATGCGAACACCGTCCGGGCGGTGGCCCTTTATGGGTCACCGGTGTGGGCGGACGCCCTGATGGCCAAAAGGCGCGGCAGGATGCTGCTGCGCCGAGTATTTCGGAGGGTGGCCATCAGGGTTGTCCACGGTTACTGGACGGTGTCGCACACGGCGGCCACATTGTTGGCGGGGACGCCGCCCGTCGAGCTTTACGCCGACATGTACGCACATGTGTACAGGCGTACGCGGGAGCTCGGCGGGCTAGGCGTGGCGTTGACCCCAAGTGTCAAGGCCGCCGCGAGACTCCAAGCCAGGCGACGCGCCCTGGAGAGGTGGGACGAACACCTCTCCGATCCCCGAGATACCTCGGGGAGGCGCGTCGTCGAGGCCATCCGGCCCCATTTGGTCAAATGGGCTGATCGGGCCGGTGGCGAGATGTCTTACCGTGCGACGCAGGTGTTTACGGGCCACGGATGCTTCGGCTCTTACCTGTGTCGCATCAGTAAAGAGGACAGCGCGCGCTGCCACCATTGCGGCGGGAACGAGGACACGGCGCAGCACACGATGGAAATTTGTCCAGCGTGGGCGGAAGAGCGTCGTGTCCTCGTCCACATAATTGGCGAGACTGACTTCTCGCTCTCGAGCATTGCAGCGGTCATGCTCGAGAGCAAGGATCCTGGAGGGCGGTCTCCTCTTTCTGTGAAACGGTAATGCTCCAGAAGGAGGAGGCCGAAAGAGAACGGGAGCGACTCCCCGGAGGACGCCGGGGAGCTCGTGACCGAGATGGGACGGCCGGGGGAACCGGGGGGGAGACGCGGGAAGAGCCCTTTATGGGCAGGACCCGCGGGCCCCTCACGACCCTTGGTCGTAGTGGCGCGACACGCCGTCGCGCCCCAAGGACCCCCCGGGGTGGGTTGACGGGGACCGGGGCCACATTGGCCCGCGGCGACTCCGGCGACCCGCCCCAGACAAGGGGGGGGGGGGGGGCGCGCGGAAGGAGAAAGCTGGGTCGCGATCGGACCCGGCCCCATCGAACTCCTCCTGCGTTTGCGCAGGGTCTCGGCGAACCCGGAGGACGTCCGCTATTTCGTCGCGGACGTCTTACCCGAGGCCGGGCCCGGTGTTCGGAGCCCAGGTAGGTTACCTGGGCCCGGCCACGCCCTCCCCGGGACACAACACCGGTAGGGTGGCAAGAGGGGCGGTGGTCCCTTTCTCGCTGATATGAGCTGATGTCCCTACAACATACGGGGACACTGGGGGAAGGATTAAACTCCTTCCCCAGAGGACATGGCTCGTGGGCGGAGGGCCTCTCTGATGTAGTGCATATGCCAGTTTCCAGAGAGGCCCTCTGAAACGCCCGAGATAGGCCACCCAGAGGGGTTTTAGTGGGTAGTCCCCGGCCGTTTGTTTAGGTCGGGGGTAGTCCCACATAACCCCGCCTCGAATCCCATCGAGGCGGGGTATGCGTAAAGGCATTTCCCCTCCGTTACAAAAAAAAGGTTAGGCTAGATTAGAGGAAAAGCGCGGTTCTTTCCAAAAAAGCGTCTTTATCGCTTTCTATTTTTATATGTTTATTCCAGATGAACCGATAATTTATGCGACGCGCAATACTCAATGGTTCGTCGAGAAAGCGTCTCTTCGGTCGCTTTTTATTTTGTTTATGCGCGATATATCGATGACTCATTCGATGAAAGCGCGATTCTCGATAATTCGTTCGAGGAAACACGAAGAAAATGCTGCGATCGACAAAATCATATCGCCGTCTGTTTATAGAAGGAGCCAGAGATCGCTCCGAGAAACGGAGAAAATGTTGCGATCGACAAAATCATATCGCCGTCTGTTTATAGAAGGAACGCGGGGTCACCCCGAAAAGGTTTCCATGCGAGCGAAATGCGTATTAACCGCTCATAAAAGGAGCGCGAGATCGTTTCGCAGAACAAAGTATCGTTGAAACACGAGCGATGGATGTGATTAATCAAATTATTGACGTGGCTGATTATGTCACGGTAGCAGCCGACGAGATAGAGAGAAAGGCTGCGGCAGTGTCAATGATGGCAACCGATTTGCGAACCGAAGCTCGTGGGGTGATACACCAAAGCCCAAATTCGTTTCGGGTCGATTTTGAAATAGATGGAAACAAAAATTGTTGTAAGCATTTGCACGTTATTAACGACGATGATGCGGTTGATTCATCTTTCATATTCTAATATTTTTTAGAAAACGGATATCAACAGGCGTGAGAGTCACGCGTCATGCTTTGGCAGAGCTTTCCGCTTGAAACAAAGTTTTGCACACGCAAGCGCGAGATGTTCATGGGGCGTTGCGCGAAATGTGGCTGATAAAAGAAGGTGAAACTAATGAACGGGAACTTCAGAACGAACTGCAGTCAACGCCCGAGCTCCTACCACCGCCAACTAATATATAGTATGTATATTTAACGTATATGGGGTATAAGTGTGATAAATACATCCGTAATATATAAAAATATATAATTAAATGACATATAGTATATACATATATAAATATATAATTAAATGACATATACATATAATATAAAAATATTAATAATATAAGTAGGTATAGATATAATATAAGTAGGTATGATATAATATACGTATAATAGAAGTATATAATATCATTATATAATAATTTACAGAATTAATCTTGTATATTGCGCAAACGATCGCGTCGCTCCGACCACCAGTTATGTAATTTCTGCACGTTCTCCAACGCGCAGTTCTTTGCGTGATATCTACACTGAAACGTTCGCGCGAAGTTCAGAGTCTCCAAGCGCCCGATGTCCTCGTAATCGGCGTCGACGGTCTCGATAGCGACGTCGCGATCCTCGGCGACGTTTCCCAGAATTTCTGCCACTTTTTCTTCTCATAACCTTTGACGTAGACTCGCACCGTCGAACCTCGATTTGATTCGCTGCACATGGCGTCCCGAACACTCGTTCGAAAAAACTCTTTTCATAAATTCATAATTTACGTGTCCATCGGTCCAATTTAGCTGATGATGATTGAAAGTTAGCCAACTCGCTTGCGACTTCTCCGCCTTCGTCAGCAGATTCCACGATATCGGGGCGCGGAAGATGTGATGTGTCAATTCCACGCCATTTCTTAGCACGGCTACTTCTTTCGCGACGAATCTCTCGTTAACAATAAAGCCTTGTAGATCGACGAAAATCGGTACATCCATCGTCGTCGTTAGTCGAAGTTGGAATGTTCGCTTATCTATCTTTTCTTTTTAAAAGCTTTATCCCCTCCTATGTCTTTCAAATATCGCTGTATTGCTCTATACGATTCTGCGTACAACGTTGGTAAGCGGATTGTATTCCACCACTCGATCATGAATAATGAGACACTAGGCTGTGGTATTAGAGGGAACGTTCTCTTTACAGTCGAATTCTACGCGAACGTCCACAGTGGCGCTCTTGATCGATTCGTTCTGTCGAGAACAGTCGATGACCACGAACGGATCGTGGGTTAGAAATTTGTTTAGATTTAAGAGCGTCTCATCGTTATCGCATCCGTAGTACGTTCTCCGAAATTTCGAGTACATATCGTACAGCGCGGCAACTTTATGCTTTTCGAAATACAGATTCATATCGTCATAGGGATAAAAATCAGAATTAAGATATAGCTTGACGTTGGTTAGTTTACAATCGTCGAATTGAGAAATCTCCTGAGATAGAACATTCTTCCTTCCGGACTGTAGCGCGAAGATAACGTATCGCGGTTTCTCGAGCTGCGTCGCCGCTTTGACCACTCACGAGTGTTTGGTCGTGCTTTGCAGAAGCGGAAACTCGTAGAGGTCCCACGAACGAAAAGCGATGCTTAGATACCGTCCACTGTCTAACGTGCGTAATAGTGTCAATTTATTAACGTCATTTAGCACTATATGTGGCATTCGCCACTGTATCTTCAATAAGATGATCTTAGGTTCGTACATTTCGCGCGATATAACGCAATTGTTATCGTTGCGCGCTCGTATCAAAATGAGTTCATGTCGCGCGTTGATCACGACGCGTTTGTAATCCTCACAAAAACCTAGCAACACGTTGAGTTGTACGCAAAAGTTGAAATCACCGATCGGCCAATGAAGCGTCGTCGCCAAGTCCCATC
>CAJQTV010000906.1:0-10765 GCA_907163055.1 Formica aquilonia x Formica polyctena | reverse complement strand
CTTCCAACCAGGTACGGTAAAAAAACTAAAGGGGGGTTTCCCGTTTTTTTTTTTTTTTTTTTTTTCCCTAACGAAGGAAATAACCCTTGCGCGTCTACATGAGCGGATTTTTAAGCTCTCTGTTACCCAGAAAAAAGGGTCAGTCTGGTCACTCCAAATTTATTCCTTGAATGTTTTATGGATAGAGGAATATTTGTTCAAATATAGCCGTCTTACAGGAGGCACGTAAACTACAGGGTCGTTTCCGAAACGAATGGGGGGAAAAACGCCTGCGTACAATAAGTCGATCTTAGCTCGTGTGACGAGAAGCGTCTGTTTTCCTCAATTTTCCTTGATGTGTTATATGAAAATTTTTCGGATAATCTTCGCTTACAGGTACGTAACTAAGTCGTTCCGAACGAAGGAAACCTGCGTACATAGCGATCTTAGCTCTGTGTGCCGAGAAGCGTTGTTCCTCTATTTCCGTTGATGTGTTATGAAAATTTTCGGCAAATCTCGCTTACAGGCACGTAACTAAGTCGTTCCGAACAAAGGAAACTTGCGTACATAGCGATCTTAGCTCTGTGTGCCGACAAGCGTTGTTCCTCTATTTCCTTGATTTGTTATGAAAATTTTCGGCAAATCGCGCTTACAGGCACGTAACTAAGTCGTTCCGAACGAAGGAAACTTGCGTACATAGCGATCTTAGCTCTGTGTGCCGAGAAGCGTTGTTCCTCAATTTCCTTGATCTGTTATTCTATTTCTTTTTCGGTCACCCTGCACTTCACCGGGTCTACCGGGGACCATAAGACTAATAACCTGTCAATAATTATGTATAGATAATATTTTCACTTACTATTAAATAGGTATGTATGGGTATTCGAATGATGATTAATGTTCTGGATCCTCCTTGATTATAGTTCTTCCAAGGTTTCAAAGAGATCACTGCATCTGCTGACTACAGTGAATGACGGCCGATCAAGGATGTAGGAGTGACCGGTCGTTCAATAATTGCGAAGCGTTGCAATATAAAATTCACTTTATTTTATGTTCAACGTTAGATTATTAATATTACAGTCGCTAGACTAGCGGCTGGTAGACTTCCTTCTCTACTACATAAGAGTCTTAAAGACTATGCAAAATTTGACGACGCGGACGCCGGATTATTAAATGCTAACGCCACGACAAATTGAGACAAAGTATAAGCGCTGGACTGTTGCTTCCAGACCAAAAGTAGTAAACGTGTTAACTGTTCGGGCGTAGGAGTAATAATGTCTGATGCTGAGCTCGCTCTGAGCTCCTCCGGTCTTCAGGTGTTGGTGGGGAGATACTGCAGTGGGAGCGCCTCGATGTACGTGGTGGGATAGGGCTCTGTATGTCGTTGCATAGAGTCTTCTCGTGCTGGCGGGGATCCGTGGGCGTGGGCATGGCAAGCGGGAAGTGCTGCTGGTAGGGATCGCGACGTCACTCGGGGCTTCCCTCGTATGCGCCGGGACTTCCTCCTGTGCGAGAAGGACAGCTAGTGTTTTTACCGTCTGCATACCAAGACATTGGCATCAGCGTCTGCAGCCGTTGTTCTCCGGGCTTCCTTCTTATCTTATCGGCCGGGCGGATAAGAGTATTGATCGCCGGCCGACTTGCACGTTCTAAGACTCTTATAAAATACTGCTATGAATAAAATATTATTTCTTATATGCCTAGTTCCTTATTGCTACCTATAATGTTAATATAAAAGTGCTACGTTATATAAAATACGTGTATGCGTAGCATAGCATATTGGTACGGGTATAAATTTGTAAAAAAAAATATATTCTTAAAGTTAATACTGAGTAATATGCAAAGATATAAAATTCTTAGTATTAATATGTGAATATAAAATGTTCGTGTACTTAATCATTAAAGCGTGTACCGGTTGTCCCGTTTGCATTACATATACGGGACGCGCGTTTCTTAGCTAATAGCATTGCATTTGCATTGTCCGCTGCTCCATTCTTTCAACGTGCATTCTCTTAGTTATCTTATCGGGCGGGCGGATAAGAATATCGATCGTCGCGGACTTGCACGGTTTAAAACTCTTATAATGCTTAGCATATGAACGAAATATTCTCTACTAAATATTCTTATAGTCTTATTTCCTATGCTTTAAACTAACATTAACATAAAATCTTACGTTATTTAAAGCTAGAGTGTACGTATAAAATATTGGAAATAATAATAATTGAAGTTTTCGCAATTAATATATATATGTAAATCGTACGTCTATTTTGTCATATGTATATATCTATATATGTGCATATATTTCTATATATAATGTTTTCCTGAAACTACTCAAATTATTCCTTACAGTATGAAGAATCTATGTATACAACGTTTGGGTTTATGTATACGTTCCGTAATATATATATATGTCGTTTTTAAATTTTGTCACGTTTATAATAAAGTTTCCAGTTTCTTAGTAATGTTCGTATGGATTATAAATAAATTGTGGAATGTATGTTTTTTATGATAATGCAGTGGAAAGATCCTGCGAATATATGTATACGCTTACATTTTTGATATTTTACTTTAATGCATAGATATGAGCGATAGATTTTTGATGTCGTCAAACTAGTCAATTCATATATATATATATATTTGTCAATCGTATAGTTTGACGACTTTCGCAGGGCCGCATGTATAAAAGTCCAATTTTTCGGTCTTTCCGAGTTTTTTCGAGTGTATTCTTATTCTACAGACTCATGATTGTTATTTTACGTATTTTTGATATACCGGGTGTTCAGGAAATATTGATGCGGAGCTTTTATATATGGTTCTTTATTATGACGTACGATTTTTCTTTATGATTATATGTATATATGCTTGTACGTGTGTTCTGTGTGTGTAGTCCATATACAGGGTGGACATAAATACTAATGCTAATTTTAACATTGCTCTCTCTATATTAAATGAGCAACTTTCTTCCTATATACTTGTACTTATATGCATGTTGAAATGATACACACATATAGTTTTTATATAGGGTGTCTATCAAATACTTATATATTTTCTCCAAGTTGCTTTTATGAATTTTATGACTGAACTTACTCTTTTAGTATTCCCCTTAGTAGGTCTAATGAAAATTTATTGTTTATAAAATTTAAAAAGGTGCGGCTAGGACGTCACACAGGCACGTAACTAAGTCGTTCCGAACGAAGGAAACTTGCGTACATAGCGATCTTAGCTCTGTGTGCCGAGAAGCGTTGTTCCTCAATTTCCTTGATGTGTTATGAAAATTTTCGGCAAATCTCGCTTACAGGCACGTAACTAAGTCGTTCCGAACGAAGGAAACTTGCGTACATAGCGATCTTAGCTCTGTGTGCCGAGAAGCGTTGTTCCTCAATTTCCTTGATGTGTTATGAAAACTTTCGGTATGTCTCACTTACAGGTACGTAACTAAGTCGTTCCGAACGAAGGAAACTTGCGTACATAGCGATCTTAGCTCTGTGTGCCGAGAAGCGTTGTTCCTCAATTTCCTTGATGTGTTATGAAAATTTTCGGCAAATCTCGCTTACAGGCACGTAACTAAGTCGTTCCGAACGAAGGAAACTTGCGTACATAGCGATCTTAGCTCTGTGTGCCGTGAGAAGCGTTGTTCCTCTATTTCCTTGATGTGTTATTAAAATTTTCGGCAAATCTCGCTTACAGGCACGTAACTAAGTCGTTCCGAACGAAGGAAACTTGCGTACATAGCGATCTTAGCTCTGTGTGCCGAGAAGCGTTGTTCCTCAATTTCCTTGATGTGTTATGAAAATTTTCGGCAAATCTCGCTTACAGGCACGTAACTAAGTCGTTCCGAACGAAGGAAACTTGCGTACATAGCGATCTTAGCTCTTTGTGCCGAGAAGCGTTGTTCCTCTATTTCCTTGATGTGTTATGAAAATTTTCGGCAAATCTCACTTACAGGCACGTAACTAAGTCGTTCCGAACGAAGGAAACTTGCGTACATAGCGATCTTAGCTCTGTGAGCCGAGAAGCGTTGTTCCTCAATTTCCTTGATGTGTTATGAAAATTTTCGGCAAATCTCACTTACAGGCACGTAACTAAGTCGTTCCGAACGAAGGAAACTTGCGTACATAGCGAATCTTAACTTTGTGAGCCGAGAAGCGTTGTTCCTCAATTTTCTTGGTGTGTTATGAAAATTTTCGGCAAATCTCACTTACAGGCACGTAACTAAGTCGTTCCAAACGAAGGAAACTTGCGTACATAGCGATCTTATCTCTGTGAGCCGAGAAGCGTTGTTCCTCATTTTCCTTGATGTGTTATGAAAATTTTCGGCAAATCTCGCTTACAGGCACGTAACTAAGTCGTTCCGAACGAAGGAAACTTGCGTACATAGCGATCTTATCTCTGTGAGTCGAGAAGCGTTGTTCCTCATTTCCTTGATGTGTTATGAAAACTTTCGGCAAATCTCGCTTACAGGCACGTAACTAAGTCGTTCCGAACGAAGGAAACTTGCGTACATAGCGATCTTAGCTCTGTGTGCCGATAGCGTTGTTCCTCAATTTCCTTGATGTGTTATGAAAACTTTCGGTATATCTCACTTACAGGTACGTAACTAAGTCGTTCCGAACGAAGGAAACTTTGCGTACATAGCGATTTTAGCTCTGTGTGCCGAGAAGCGTTGTTCCTCTATTTCCTTGATGTGTTATGAAAATTTTCGGCAAATCTCTCTTACAGGCACGTAACTAAGTCGTTCCGAACGAAGGAAACTTGCGTACATAGCGATCTTAGCTCTGTGTGCCGAGAAGCGTTGTTCCTCAATTTCCTTGATGTGTTATGAAAATTTTCGGCAAATGATCGCTTACAGGCACGTAACTAAGTCGTTCCGAACGAAGGAAACTTGCGTACACTTCCATCTTAGCTTTGTAAGCCGAGAAGCGTTGTTCCTCAATTTCCTTGATGTGTTATGAAAACTTTCGGTATATCTCAATTACAGGTACGTAACTAAGTCGTTCCGAACGAAGGAAACTTGCGTACATAGCGATCTTAGCTCTGTGTGCCGAGAAGCGTTGTTCCTCTATTTCCTTGATGTGTTATGAAAATTTTCGGCAAATCTCGCTTACAAGAACGTAACTAAGTCGTTTCCGAACGAAGGAAACTTGCGTACATAGCGATCTTAGCTCTGTGTGCCGAGAAGCGTTGTTCCTCAATTTCCTTGATGTGTTATGAAATCTTTCGGTATATCTCACTTACAGGTACGTAACTAAGTCGTTCCGAACGAAGGAAACTTGCGTACACTTCCATCTTAGCTTTGTAAGCCGAGAAGCGTTGTTCCTCAATTTCCTTGATGTGTTATGAAAACTTTCGGTATATCTCACTTACAGGTACGTAACTAAGTCGTTCCGAACGAAGGAAACTTGCGTACATAACGATCTTAGCTCTGTGTGCCGAGAAGCGTTGTTCCTCAATTTCCTTGATGTGTTATGAAAATTTTCGGCAAATCTCGCTTACAGGCACGTAACTAAGTCGTTCCGAACAAAGGAAACTTGCGTACACTAGCGATCTTAGCTCTGTAAGCCGAGAAGCGTTGTTCCTCATTTCCTTGATGTGTTATGAAAACTTTCGGTATATCTCACTTACAGAGTACGTAACTAAGTCGTTCCAAACGAAGGAAAATTGCGTACATAGCGATCTTAGCTCTGTGTGCCGAGAAGCGTTGTTCCTCAATTTCCTTGATGTGTTATGAAAACTTTCGGTATATCTCACTTACAGGTACGTAACTAAGTCGTTCCGAACGAAGGAAACTTGCGTACATAGCGATCTTAGCTCTGTGTGCCGAGAAGCGTTGTTCCTCTATTTTCTTGATGTGTTATGAAAACTTTCGGTATATCTCACTTACAGGTACGTAACTAAGTCGTTCCGAACGAAGGAAACTTGCGTACATAGCGATCTTAGCTCTGTGTGCCGAGAAGCGTTGTTCCTCAATTTCCTTGATGTGTTATGAAAATTTTCGGCAAATCTCGCTTACAGGCACGTAACTAAGTCGTTCCGAACGAAGGAAACTTGCGTACATAGCGATCTTAGCTCTGTGTGCCGAGAAGCGTTGGTCCTCAATTTCCTTGATGTGTTATGAAAACTTTCGGGTATATCTCATTTACAGGTACGTAACTAAGTCGTTCCGAACGAAGGAAACTTGCGTACATAGCGATCTTAGCTCTGTGTGCCGAGAAGCGTTGTTCCTCTATTTCCTTGATGTGTTATGAAAATTTTCGGCAAATCTCGCTTACAGGCACGTAACTAAGTCGTTCCGAACGAAGGAAACTTGCGTACATAGCGATCTTAGCTCTGTGTGCCGAGAAGCGTTGTTCCTCAATTTCCTTGATGTGTTATGAAAACTTTCGGTATATCTCACTTACAGGTACGTAACTAAGTCGTTCCGAACGAAGGAAACTTGCGTCCATAGCGATCTTAGCTCTGTGTGCCGAGAAGCGTTGTTCCTCAATTTCCTTGATGTGTTATGAAAATTTTTGGCAAATCTCTCTTACAGGCACGTAACTAAGTCGTTCCGAACGAAGGAAACTTGCGTACATAGCGATCTTAGCTCTGTGTGCCGAGAAGCGTTGTTCCTCAATTTCCTTGATGTTGTTATGAAAATTTTCGGCAAATCTCGCTTACAGGCACGTAACTAAGTCGTTCAGAACAAAGGAAACTTGCGTACATAGCGATCTTAGCTCTGTGTGCCGAGAAGCGTTGTTCCTCAATTTTTTTGATGTGTTATGAAAACTTTCGGTATATCTCACTTACAGGTACGTAACTAAGTCGTTCCGAACGAAGGAAACTTGCGTACGTAGCGATCTTAGCTCTGTGTTTCGAGAAGCGTTGTTCCTCAATTTCCTTCATGTGTTATGAAAATTTTCGGCAAATCTCCCTTACAGGCTATTTCCTTGATGTGTTATGAAAATTTTCGGCAAATCTCGCTTACAGGCACGTAACTAAGTCGTTCCGAACGAAGGAAACTTGCGTACATAGCGATCTTAGCTCTGTGTGCCGAGAAGCGTTGTTCCTCAATTTCCTTGAACTGTTATGAAAATTTTCGGCAAATCTCACTTACAGGCACGTAACTAAGTCGTTCCGAACGAAGGAAACTTGCGTACATAGCGATCTTAGCTCTGTGAGCCGAGAAGCGTTGTTCCTCAATTTCCTTGATGTGTTATGAATATTTTCGGCAAATCTCGCTTACAGGCACGTAACTAAGTCGTTCCGAACGAAGGAAACTTGCGTACATAGCGATCTTATCTCTGTGAGTCGAGAAGCGTTGTTCCTCAATCTTAGCTCTGTGTGCCGAGAAGAGTTGTTCCTCAATTTCCTTGATTTGTTATTAAAACATTCGGTATATCTCGCTTACAGGTACGTAACTAAGTCGTTCCGAACGAAGGAAACTTGCGTACATAGCGATCTTAGCTCTGTGAGCCGAGAAGCGTTGTTCCTCAATTATCTTGATGTGTTATGAAAATTTTCGGCAAATCTCGCTTACAGGCACGTAACTAAGTCGTTCCGAACGAAGGAAACTTGCGTACATAGCGATCTTAGCTCTGTGTGCCGAGAAGCGTTGTTCCTAAATTTCCTTGATGTGTTATGAAAATTTTCGGCAAATATCTCTTACAGGCACGTAACTAACTAAGTTGGTCCGAACGAAGGAAACTTGCGTACATAGCGATCTTAGCTCTGTGAGCCGAGAAGCGTTGTTCCTCAATTTCCTTGATGTGTTATGAAAATTTTCGGCATATCTCACTTACAGGCACGTAACTAAGTCGTTCCGAACGAAAGGAAACTTGCGTACATAGCGATCTTCGCTCTGTGAGCCGAAAAGCGTTATTTCTCAATTTCCTTGATGTGTTATGAAAATTTTCGGCAAATATCACTTACAGGTACGTTACTAAGTTGTTCCGAACGAAGGAAACTTGCGTACATAGCGATCTTAGCTCTGTGAGCCGAGAAGCGTTGTTCCTCAATTTCCTTGATGTGTTATGAAAATTTTCGGCAAATCTCACTTACAGGTACGTAACTAAGTCGTTCCGAACGAAGGAAACTTGCGTACATAGCGATCTTAGCTCTGTGGGCCGAGAAGCGTTGTTCCTCAATTTTCTTGATGTGTAATGAAAATTTCGGTATATCTCACTTACAGGTACGTAACTAAGTCGTACCGAACGAAGGAAACTTGCGTACATAGCGATCTTACTTCTGTGCGCCGAGAAGCGTTGTTCCTCAATTTTCCTTGATGTGTTATGAAAACTTTCGGTATATCTCACTTACAGGTACGTAACTAAGTCGTTCCGAACGAAGGAAACTTGCGTACATAGCGATCTTAGCTCTGTGTGCCGAGAAGCGTTGTTTCTCAAATTCCTTGATGTTTTATGAAAATTTTCGGCAAATCTCGCTTATAGGCACGTAACTAAGTCGTTCCGAACGAAGGAAACTTGCGTACATAGCGATCTTAGCTCTGTGTGCCGAGAAGCGTTGTTCCTCAATTTCCTTGATTTGTTATGAAAACTTTCGGTATATCTCACTTACAGGTACGTAACTAAGTCGTTCCGAACGAAGGAAACTTGCGTACATAGCGATCTTAGCTCTGTGAGCCGAGAAGCGTTGTTCCTCAATTTCCTTGATGTGTTATGAAAATTTTCGGCAAATCTCACATACAGGCACGTAACTAAGTCGTTCCGAACGAAGGAAACTGGCGTACCTAGCGATCTTAGCTCTGTGAGCTGAGAAGCGTTGTTCCTCAATTTCCTTGATGTGATATTAAAATTTTCGGCAAATCTCACTTACAGGCACGTAACTAAGTCGTTCCGAACGAAGGAAACTTGCGTATATAGCGATCTTATCTCCGTGAGCCGAGAAGCGTTGTTCCTCAATTTCCTTGATGTGTTATGAAAATTTTCGGCAAATCTCGCTTACAGGCACGTAACTAAGTCGCTCAGAACGAAGGAAACTTGCGTACATAGCGATATTAGTTCTGTGTGCCGAGAAGCGTTGTTCCTCTATTTCCTTGATGTGTTATGAAAACTTTCGGTATATCTCACTTACAGGTACGTAACTAAGTCGTTCTGATCGAAGGAAACTTGCGTACATAGCGATCTTAGCTCTATGTGCCGAAAATCGTTGTTTCTTAATTTCCTTGATGTGTTATGAAAATTTTTGGCAAATCTCGCTTACAGGCACGTAACTAAGTCGTTCCGAACGAAGGAAACTTGCGTACATAGCGATCTTAGCTCTGTGTGCCGAGAAGCGTTGTACCTCAATTTCCTTGATGTGTTATGAAAATTTTCGGCAAATCTCGCTTACAGGCACTTAACTAAGTCGTTCCGAACGAAGGAAACTTGCGTACATAGCGATCTTAGCTCTGTGTGCCGAGAAGCGTTGTTCCTCAATTTCCTTGATGTGTTATGAAAACTTTCGGTATATCTCACTGACAGGTACGTAACTAAGTCGTTCCGAACGAAGGAAACTTGCGTACATAGCGATCTTAGCTCTGTGTGCCGAGAAGCGTTGTTCCTCAATTTCCTTGATGTGTTATGAAAATTTTCGGCAAATCTCGCTTACAGGCACGTAAACTAAGTCCGTGCGGGACCGAATGGGAAGGAACTTGCGTACATAGCGATCTTAGCTCTGTGTGCCGAGAAGCGTTGTTCCTCAATTTCCTTGATGTGTTATGAAAACTTTCGGTATATAACACTTACAGGTACGTAACTAAGTCGTTCCGAACGAAGGAAACTTGCGTACATAGCGATCTTAGCTCTGTGTGCCGAGAAGCGTTGTTCCTCAATTTCCTTGATGTGTTATGAAAATTTTCGGCAAATCTCGCTTACAGGTACGTAACTAAGTCGTTCCGAACGAAGGAAAAATTGCGTACATATCGATCTTAGCTCTGTGTGCCGAGAAGCTTTGTTACTATATTTCCTTGATGTGTTATTAAAATTTTCGGCAAATATAGCTTACAGGCACGTAACTAAGTCGTTCCGAACGAAGGAAACTTGCGTACATAGCGATCTTAGCTCTGTGTGCCGAGAAGCGTTGTTCTTCAATTTCCTTGATGTGTTATGAAAATTTCGGCAAATCTCGCTTACAGGAACGGAGCTAAGTCGTTCCGAACGAAAGAAACTTACGTACATAGCGATCTTAGCTCTGTGTGCCGAGAAGCGTTGTTCCTCAATTTCCTTGATGTGTTATGAAAATTTCGGCAAATCTCACTTACAGAAACGTAACTAAGTCGTTCCGAACGAAGGAAACTTGCGTTCATAGCGATCTTAGCTCTGTGTGCCGAGAAGCGTTGTTCCTCAATTTCCTGATGTGTTATGAAAACTTTCGGCAAATCTCGCTTCCAGGCACGTAACTAAGTTGTTCCGTACGAAGGAAACTTGCGCACATAGCGATCTTAGCTCTGTGTGCCGAGAAGCGTTGTTCCTCAATTTCCTTGATGTGTTATGAAAATTTTCGGCAAATCTCGCTTACAGGCACGTAACTAAGTCGTTCCGAAAGAAGGAAACTTGCGTACAAAGCGATCTTAGCTCTGTAAGCCGAGAAGCGTTGTTTCTAAATTTCCTTGATGTGTTATGAAAATTTTCGGTATATCTCACTTACAGCACGTAACTAAGTCGTTCCGAACGAAGGAAACTTGCGTACATAGCGATCTTAGCTCTGTGTGCCGAGAAGCGTTGTGCCTCAATTTCCTTGATGTGTTATGAAAACTTTTCGGCAAATCTCGCTTACAGGCACGTAACTAAGTCTTCCGAACGAAGGAAACTTC
>CAJQTV010000905.1:0-36674 GCA_907163055.1 Formica aquilonia x Formica polyctena | reverse complement strand
GAGTCATCGAGCGTTAGTACCTGAACATCGCCTTACTTTGACTCTAAGGTATGCATTTATTTTAATAATTTAATATTTATCAAATATCTAATTTTTATTTATTTATCAATTGTGTTTATATATATTGTTTTAGATATCTTGCCACAGGAGATTTTATCCATTGCGTTTGCCTATAGAATTGGAGAGTCGACAGCCCGCAATATAATTGCTTTAATTCGTGAAGTATTGGCACCAATATATCTTTAAGCACCTAATGAAGAAGAATGGATGAAAATCTGTGAAGAATTTTGGAAAGAATGGAGCTTTCCAAATTGTTGCGGAGCAGTAGATGGGAAACATGTGCAAATACAAGCACCACCAAACTCTGGAAGCTTATATTATAATTATAAGAAAACATTTAGTATAGTACTGATGACAGCATGTGACAGCAATTATAAATTTACATTAATAGACTGTGGAGCATATGGCAACAACAATGATGCAGGAATATTTTCAAGATCTGAATTTGGCAAAGCTTTGCTTGATAGTAATTTAAATTTACCACGAGGTGAAGCTAATTTGCCTGGAAGTAATACAAGAATATCATGCTTCTTTGTTGCAGACGAAGCATTTCAATTATTAAAAAATATGATGAGGCCATATTCTAGTCGAAATTTGGAAACAAAGAAAACAATTTTTAACTACAGATTATCACGAGCCAGAAGAATCATTGAAAACACATTTGGAATTCTTGTATCACGATGGCGTGTTTTTAGAAAACCCATATGCATGAATCCGAAAACTGTGGATAAAATTGTAATTGCAACAATATGCCTCCACAATTTTTTAAAAACAATTAATGATTCAAGCCAAATTGAAAACAGAATATATTATCCTAATTTCATTGATGTGGAACAAGCAGATGGAAGTATTATACCTGGAATGTGGAGAAATAAATATTATCCAGGAGGAATTGAACATATCAGGTTAACTACTGCTCATTGTTCAACAACAGAAGCATATAAATAACGAGATGCTATAGCAGAATATTTAATGACTCCTGTTGGTGAGGTTCCGTGGCAAAAAGAGTATGTTTATAGGGGTTTAAATAATTGTGATACCGAATTATAACACCGAATAATTGTGATACTGAATAGTTTTAATACCGAATAATTGTGATACCGAATAGTTGTGATACCGAATAATTGTGATACCGAATTATAATACCAAATAAATAATTAAATAATTGTTCAATTTTGTATTCTAACTTAATTTAAAATAAATTAAGCCTTAAATATTTTAGGGAAATTAGAAAACTACAAGCTACATTAGGGCTTTAATAGAATTTAATTATAATTTTATATTTATATTTATATTTATTTTTTTTGTGAAGAATTTTTTTTTTGGTTGAAAAGAAAGATATACTCGGCGCTTTTTCTTTTTATTTTTAATCTATGTCTCTTTTAATATATATTACACGGGTATATATTACAATGAATAAAAATTCCATAAGGTAAGTCTTCAGTCTCATTATAAACAAACATAAATAATCTGTTAACGTAAATTTCTTAAATGCTAAATTTAATAAAACATAAAATATGTGAAACAAAAATTCCATCAGGATGAAACATAAAATAATATAATAAAATGAAACAAAAATGTATCTTAGGCGTTAAATTATCATTATAATAAATCATGAAAAAAAATAAGTATCGCATTAAACATCACATTTAAATAACTCAAAAATTTATCTTAGGCGTTAAATTATCATTATATTAGGTGTACAACTTTGCTTCCGCCGTTTTTTTTCCGAAATTCGAGGCTTTATTGTAAAAAACTGGTTATACATTTATGATTCAAAGTATTGTCCATCGCTGGCCACTACTTTCTCCCATCTTTCGGGCAGCGTACGAATCCCTCGTTGAAAAAACTGGTCATCTTTTGAAGCGATCCACGAATCGATCCAATTTCTTACTTCTTCATAAGACCGGAAGTGCTGGTCAACCAGGCCGTGTGCCATTGATCGAAACAAGTGATAGTCAGAGGGAGCAACGTCTGGAGAATACGGCGGGTGGGATAAGACTTCCCATTTCAACGTTTCCAAGTATGTCTTGACCACTTTCGCAACATGGGGTCGAGCATTGTCATGTTGCAAAATCGCTTTATCGTGTCTCTCGTTGTATTACGGCCGTTTGTCTTTTAATGCTCGGCTCAAACCATTAATTGTGTTCGATAACGATCGCCTGTGATTGTTTCAGTAGGTTTTAACAGCTCATAATACACTACGCCGAGCTAGTCCCACCAAATACAGAGCATGACCTTGGAACCGTGAATATTCGGTTTGGCCGTCGACGTGGAAGCATGGCCGGGATATCCCAATGATTTTCTGCGCTTGGGGTTATCGTAATGAACCCATTTTTTGTCCCCAGTCACAATGCGATGCAGAAATCCCTTCCATTTTTGCCTTTCAAGCAACTGTTCACAAGTAAACAAACGCCGATCAACATCTCTTGGTTTCAACTCGTACGGCACCCAATTTCCTTACTTCTGAATCATTCCCATGTCTTTGAGACGTTTTGAAATTGCTTGTTGAGTCACTCCCAATGATCGTGCCAATTCTTCTTGACTTTGAATCGAGTCTTCATTAAGTAATGCCTCCAATTCTGCATCTTCGAAAACCTTCTCTCTTCCACCGCTATGCCGGTCTTCGACGTGAAAATCACCGTTCTTGAAGCGTTGAAACCACTCACGACACGTTCTTTCACTAATAGCGGCCTCACTATAAGTATTTGAGAGCATTCGATTAGCCTCAGCCGCAGATTTCTTCATATTGAAGCAGAAAATTAAAACCTCCCGCAAATGACGAGAATTTGGCTCGTAAACTGACATTTTCAATCGAGAATAACTTTATGATGCAGATACAAATCGACTAATGTTTGTATGGGGTTATGTTGACAGATGCCCAAGTTTATTGCATGACGTCTATGATCTATTTATTTCGACCACTACTTACCACTAAAGCCATCTGTAGAAAAACGGCGGAAGCAAAGTTGTACACCTAATAATAAATCATGAAAAAAAATAAGTATCGCATTAAACATCACATTCAAATAACTCAAAAATTTTTCTTAGACGTTAAATTATCATTATAATAAATTTTTAAAAAATAAGTATCGCATTAAACATCACATTCAAATAACTCAAAAATTTATCTTAGGCGTTAAATTATCATTATAATAAATCATGAAAAAAAATAAGTATCGCATTAAACATCACATTCAAATAACTCAAAAATTTATCTTAGGCGTTAAATTATCATTATAATAAATCATGAAAAAAAATAAGTATCGCATTAAACATCACATTCAAATAACTCAAAAATTTATCTTAGGCGTTGTAACGGCAGGGCCGTTACTACGGCCAAATATACATATATATATATATATATATATATATATATATATATATATACATACGCACGGCTTGCTTATTTCGCCCAACCTTACCTATATCGCCGCCGCCATCTTGCTTGCCGCCCGCATGCGCTTACACGTACACCGCACGCGCTATCTATCGCGGTAGGCGCGTGCACATACACCGCACGCACTATCTCGCTCGCTCACATACCGCATGCGCCGTCTCGCTCGTTCCCGAAACGCTATCTCTCTCGCGGTCTTCCCACGCGGAACCGACCCCCACCGCCGGACCGACAACGCGTAGTGGGGACGCCGGCCGGGTATATAAGCCCGGCCGACCGAGACATCAGGACCAGATCCCGTCCTGCGATCCGACTCCATACACCGATCTACCAAGTACCTACTACCTCACGGGGCCAAGGTTTCTCTTGGCTCTGCCGGGTTTCGCCGGCTCTCTCTACCTTCGGGCTGAAGTTTCGCTCAGCCCCGTCGGATTTCGCCGACTCCTGTCACCACTCCTCGGGCTAAGGTTTCTCTTAGCCCTGTCGGGTTTTGCCGGCTCCTAGCACCTACCCGGGCTGAGGTTTCGCTCAGCCCTGCCGGGTTTCGCCGGTTTCCGTTGCCAAGGCAGGCCCGACGTGACACTCGGTCTTGCCCGCAATACCTCACCACCTAACCTGACACTAGTATATAAGCTGCATGTAAATACCGCGTTGTAAGTATTAGTCGCACGATAGAGGTAAGTCCGCTAGTTGTAACCGCATCCTAGTCTTAAGGCCTGCTAGTAATAAGACCTGCCTAGTACTAAGTTCGCTAGTTATAACCGCATCCTAGTCTTAAGACCTGCTAGTAATAAGACCTGCCTAGTACTAAGTCCGCTAGTTATAACCGCATCCTAGTCTTAAGACATGCTAGTGATAAGACCTGCCTAGTCCTAAGTCCGCTAGTTATAAGGCCTGTTCGTAATAAGTCCACTAGCTCTAACCGCGCCGTAGTCGCATGTAAATAAAACCGGGAACGATTGCACGCCGCACCTGTCTGGCGCTCCTCGTTGCTTTGCGCCCTGCGCTTTGCGTCTCCGCGTTACGCTCCGCACATCCTGCTACCAGCGACCGCATTCATCGCACGCTATCGCCAGACCCTGCACGCTGTATCTATCTTTTTCTCACTGAATAAACTATCTTTTCTACCTATACTGTGTCTCGTAAGCTTGAGTCTCCCCTCCTCTCGAACCCGGACACCGACGAGCCGATCCGAGCGTCGAGCGAGGTGACCGCGTTACAACGTTAAATTATCATTATGATAAATCTTTAAAAAAATAAGTATCGCATTAAACATCACATTCAAATAACTCAAAAATTTATCTTAGGCGTTAAATTATCATTATAATAAATCATGAAAAAAAATAAGTATCGCATTAAACACCACATTCAAATAACTCAAACTATTATATACATGGTTTCCATAAAATCTCTGCAATTGCTTGTTTTCGCTTACTTTTTTCGGGCTCAGGTATTCGTTCTAGTTCGACCGCTATTAGCAAACCAAAGCTTCTCTCTGGTGTTAAATTATTTATATTCCAAGCAGTATGCTTATTGTCAGTAGGACACGATGGATTGGCAAGACGATTTTGGAGAGTGTTACTCAAAAATGCAATGGACGATTCCAAGTGTGTGGTGCTTTTATTTTTTATTTTACCTGAGTTTTGTATCGTTTATATTCTTGTATTGCTGGATACTGTCGTCTGTAGTGTAGGAGATGAAGTAGAATTTGAAATTGATGCAGCCATTTGACTTGTATTACAAGAATTGCGAGATTCGCTTCGGAGTGGTGGTGATGATCGATTGGAGCCTGTTTCAATTGTATTGATCTCTTGTGAGATGTGAGGAAGATCTACCGCATTCTGTACATTTTGAAATTTATTGATTTCTTGAAAATGCTGATTACGAGAAAAGTTATTTGTCTTCGGTGCTATTTCCATTTCTTCGAGCAGAATATCAGAATTTGAGGTAATAGAGAGATTTGAATCTGCATGTCCAAAAGTATCCAAAAAGTGATGTGACGAAGCATTTTTAACTGAATTGTGTTTATCGGTACAAACATTTAGTATGTCAACTGCTCTTTTTTTAATAGCCGGATTAACTACATTGGTATATGATCTGAAATTTAAAATTAATATATATATATATATATATATATAATATATATATTATATAATAATATGATATTTATATAACAATGTGATGTTTACCCAGCAAGGATAAATATATAACTGTTACATAACATAATCTAACATGTACGTTACATGCAACGTACATGTTAGTTTCCCATTCATAAATAGAACATTTGTATTATTATATTGTAATTATATCTTATATAGCATAAATAAATGACCTAACCATTTGTGCTATATGAGATATAACTACAATGTAACATAATATATTACAAATATTACATTCATGAGTGGAAAATTAAAACTAACATATACGTTGCATGTTATATAACGTATATGTTCTATAATAATTATATATCTGTTTGCTAGTATGTACCGTATATACTTATATATAAAATAATGTGATGTTTATATATGTTATAGTGACTTAAAACTTATTTTCTCCGTTTAATATAATGGTAAAAATGCATAATAACGGACCCAGCCCCAATGACCTTGACCTTGACATATGTTATCAAGGACATAATTGTGAGTAACTTTTTCTTCTAATTTAATTGTCGCTCGTTGCTTATTAAAAAGTTATTAACAAACAAAAATTTGTAAAAATTAAGATTTATACATAGTCTGACAATGAAAAACTGGATATTTAAGTTAATTTACAGAAATAGTCCTACGTATACTACACATATAAACTGAAATAAACACGTTTTTACATATATAGGGTGTTCAAAAATAAAATATAAGTATGTTGAATTAATTATTTATTAGATATAATCTGCTCATTATTTAAAAAAAAACATCGCTTATCAAAAGTATAGAGTCTTTTAAATAAAAATTCAGCAATATAATGTTGATAATGATATTCTCGAGTACCGAAACGTGGAAGATTAGTACGCCGGGGGAAGAAGAATAGGTAAAACTTAAAAGTTTGGAATATACCAAAGTACATGCATGGATAGGAAGCACGCACACACACACACACACACACACACACACACACACACACACGGGTGGGTGCAGGAGGGGGGCCGAAGGCACCCCTTGCAACCCCCCCATGTGCGTGTGTGTGCGCGCGCATGCGCGTGCTTCCTGCCGTGCATGTACTTTGGTATATTTCAAACTTTTTTTGTTAATAACTTTTTAATAAGCAACGAGCGACAGCTAAAACCTTTTGGAGGTTACTCAGAGTCATGACCTTGACAACATATGTCAAGGTCAAGGTCATTGGAGCTTCCACAAAGGTAACGGCTACGTTGCGGTAAAATGTAGCAACTGTGTTATTGCCTCGGTATATATATCCCCAAACATTGATACTGGTAGATTTCTGACGGCTACAAACGAGCTGAATGACCTTGTAGTCAAAGCTGAAAGAAGACTTATTATAGGCGGTGATCTTAATGCTAAATCAACAATGTGGTCCTCGAAATCTACAAACACACGCGGCAAATTGATGGAGGAGTGGTCCGCGGAATGCGACCTAAGGCTGATGAACGTAGGTGAGGCACCAACATGTATCAGAGCCCAAGGAACATCCATAGTGGACCTCACATGGTGCACAGCCGATCTAGCTGGTAGCGTAATAGATTGGAAGGTAGAAGAGCGAGAAACGTTGTCGGATCATATGTATATAACTTTCATGGTAGAAGATGGAAGATACTTACCCGCAGGAGCACAAACACCAGCCAAACACCCATGGAGCTTCGGCAAAATGGATGTAGATATGTTCTTAGAGTTGCTAGAGTTTAAATGCGCGAGAGATCCCCCAGACATAGAAGCTTCCGCGGAAACACTGGCTGATTGGATGGAGAACGCACTAGCAGAGGCATGTGATGGCTCGACTCCAAAGATGAAGGGTCAAAGACCTACGGGTCGCACTTATTGGTGGAACGGAAGCATATCGGAAGCTAGAAGCGAATGTGTTAGAGCGCAAAGGAAGTGGACGAAGAGTAAAAGGAAAAGGAAGTAACAGAAGAGCTGAGACTAGAATATAGAGAGAAGAAAAGGTTGTTAAGAAAGGAAATTAAAAAGGCGAAAACGATAGCTTGGAAAGAACTTATCGAATCAATAGAGAGCGACCCATGGGGCTTGCCCTACAGGCTAGTCTTACGCAAGCTGCGTAAGCACTCACTAGGTCTTATCGAAACTCTGGGAAGACCTCAGATTGACAGAATAGTGGACAAACTGTTCCCTGCGGGAGAAGCACCAGACGCTACAGATGAGGAGGTCGGAGACTGGCTGGAGGAGTGGGATCTTGCTCCTATGGAGGTCTTTAGGGTGGTGAAGAAGAGAAAAGTGGCTAACACTGCGCCTGGCCCGGATGGAATTAAAGCGACAGTCATCAAAAAGGTCCCTGAATGTATGATCGATAGGCTGATATTGTGTTATGAGAAATGCCTGAAAGAAGGAATATTCCCGGCGAGATGGAAGTCGGCGAACCTGGTGCTCCTCCCCAAGGAAGGTGTTCAAGCGGATGGTCTACCAAAAGCCAGGCCAATATGCTTATTAAATGATGTTGGTAAAATATTCGAGAGAATACTAGCGGAAAGGATGCTCGAATGGATAGATAGTAATCCAGAGGCAGATTTATCACCTAATCAATATGGTTTCCGGAAGCATCGCTCGACAATAGATGCAATTCAAATCATAAAAGACAAAGCTATGGACGCTATTAAAAATAATGGTTTCGCGGTGGGCGTCAGTCTGGATATAGCTAACGCCTTCAACTCCTTGCCGTGGAAGGCCATACACGAAGCGCTAAGAAGAAAGGGCTTCCCGATATACTTGAGAAGAATAATCAAAAGTTATTTGTCCGACAGAACCATCCATATCTCGTCTGCAAAGGAAGGTACGTGGTGTAGACCCATGTCAGCCGGAGTACCACAGGGGTCCGTATTAGGCCCCTTATTGTGGAACATAACGTATGATGAAGTTCTCAGAGTAAATATGAAACCTGGATGCCTGGTGATCGGTTACGCAGATGATACGTTTGTTATTGCTAGCTCGGCAGATATCAAAGATGCATGCAATATGGCAGGATTACAGACAGCAAAAATCCTCTACAGAATAAGAGGCTTAGGATTGGAAGTCTCAGAAGAGAAGACCAACGTGATAGCCTTCCACGGTAAGAAGAATAGACCCGACAGAATGCCGGAGGTAATAGTCGGCAATAGGATCGCTATTCAGGAGTCGATCAAGTATCTCGGCGTTATGCTCGATTGTGGATGGACTTTCCACCATCACTTTGAATACATGAGTAAGAAAGTTAATAAGGTAACCCGCGCTCTGTGCAGGCTGATGCCAAACTTGCGCGGACCTGGCGAAGCTAAAAGACGCTTGTACGCGAACACGATCCTTTCAGTGGCTTTATACGGGGCCCCGATATGGAGTGAAACGCTAGCAAAATCGAAAAAAATGCAGCAAACGGCTAGGAGAATACTGAGAGTAGTGGCACTTAGAGTGGTAGCAGGGTATCGAACCGCCTCGCACAATGCGGCCACGCTGTTGGCTAGAATCCCCCCACTTAGCTTCATGGCTGCCACACAGAGTAGAGTCTTTTCTAGATCCAGAGACTTGATAAGGAACGGAGAATGGTCAAAGGAGAAGGAGAAGGAAATAAAGGCGACGGAGAAAACATTAATGCGGAGACAGTGGAATATATACCTAAGCAGAAAGGATGTCCCTGGAATCAGGACAATAGAAGCTATTCTGCCGCACTTTTCGGCGTGGCTGGACAGAAAACACGGAAGCACGTCATTCAGGCTGACCCAAATCCTAACGGGCCATGGCTGTTTTAATAGATACCTCCACAGAATAGGGAAAAGAGATTCCCCGTTATGTACGGACTGTGAATTAGAAGAAGAAAATAGCCCTGAACACGTGTTAGCAAGATGTCCGAGATGGAGAAATGAGAGGGATGAGCTAATAATAAACCTGAACTCTGAAGAAATTATCGAAGAATTATATTAAAGTACTTAGTCAAGAATATGCTGGAGTCTAAAGAGAAATGGAATGCGGTAGTTTAGTTTTCAGAAACAATCATTAGCATTAGAGAGGAGGAAGAAAGAGAAAGAGAAAGAGAACAGGCGCTTTCGGATCTTACTAGCGGAGGCGAATAAATTGCGCACGCACGCACACACACACACACACACACACACACTTAACATGAGCACATGCACACAATCACACACGTAACTAAGCATTAACTAAACTAAACAAACATAAATAAATAAATAAATAAATAAAAACAAAAACATGAACAGGGAAACAGGGGTACACGTAACAAATACAGGGGTAATCTGGGAGGATGGTAGGGCAAGGAAAAAAGAAGAAGGAATGGGGAAGGGAATAAGGGGAGGGAATTTTGGGGAAATGGGGAAGGGGGGTAGGATGAGAGGAGTGAGGGGGGGGGGGTGTGTGAGTGAGGAAGTTTACGGAGGAAGGTCGAGGAGTGCGACTTGATGCTTGCGGTGCAACCATATCCCGCCATCAAGTCAGGAACACCGAGGGGTAGCCTCGGTGGGGGGGGGGTTTAGTGGGTATTCCACACTCGCTTGTTTAGAGTGCGGCGAGTCCCACATACCCTCACCGCTGAAATGCGGTTGGGAATGCGTAAATGCATTTCCCCTCCCTGCGACGAAGCTAAAAAAAAAAAAAAAAAAAAAGGTCATTGCAGCTGGGTCCGTTATTATGCATTTTTACCATAATGCGATTTCCCTCCATGAATTCTCTTTCATTCTTATATCTTTATACTCTTTTAAAGATCTGTCATATAAATGAGGATATCCTCTAACTGCATCGATCAATAGTTCATCATTGTGTTTGTCATTTCCTTCATCAAATTGATGGGCTTGATCATCCATATCATCCGGGAAATTTTGCGAATAATATGCGTGCTCCATTTTTTAATAATTTTCTTCTTAAATAACACGTAACCTGTAATCTATAACTTCTGTCAGGGTCGTAAGAACAGATGGTAAGATTAGAAGCACCCGTTAACGAGTGTTCAATCGGAACACCCGGTAAGCAGATCAGTCAGGTTCGAGAGATATCAAACTGCCGAGCGCGACAAATAGGAACGCGCCACGATGAGATCCGATAAATAGCGAATCTCCAATTACGCGTATAAAACGAGGTAGCCGCGTGCCTCGAGGAAGGCAGTACGTCTTAGAAAGTCTTAGAGCGGGTTAAGAGAAGGTATCAGAGAAAGAGAGACAAGTGAGGTGCGAAGCTAGTCGATTTTATATTAGTAATAATAGTAGCCAAGTCGGGCTTAAGATTAAAAGCGCGGACGGAGGTCAGGTCGGGCCCCTCCGGCTTGTTAATTAATTACTTGCAGATTTACGAGAGATCGACATAAGCATAGTACGTTAAGCCGGCAAGCCACGTGGCCAGGTATTCGAGAAAGATCGAGCGCCATATTGAGGAGCTTCGGAGCAAGCCCGTGTACAGGGAATTGAAGTAATAAAACCCATACATATCTAAGATAACAAGCCGAGCATTTATTCCGCGGGAAATCAAAAGCACCCAGCCTCCTCAGATCCTTACAGTTCTAAAATTCAGAAGAGGGATTCGACTCGATATTGAAGTTGTGTGCAATGCCGACTTGAGCCAAAGAAGCAGCCAAAGAAGTAGTTAAGGAAGCAGCCCGTTTTGAGGTGTTAAAGGACCGTCTGTTGGGGTTGACGGACGAGCAGCTCCGGGAGGAAGCAGTTTCTCTCGAGCTAAACGCGGAGGGACCGCACCAAAGACTTGTGGACCATATCCTGGACCACTACGTCAGGAATACGAGCCTTCGAGATGCGGAGAAGCCGCAGCGGTCGGAAGACGGATCGAGGACGCCGCCCGTCCAGGTCGGAGCAATTCCAGGGTTCACCCAAGCGGGAGCGCAGCCGGCCAGCGGGGACGTGATGCAAACGTTACTATTAGGCTTCCAGCAGCAGATGCAGGTGCAGAATAAGTTAATAGAGCAGCTAGCGACGCTAGTCGCAAGGTCGCAGGAGAGACTGCCAGTTACTCCGATCGAGGAGGAAGCACAAGGAGCGGCGTTCACGCGAGATAGATCGGGCACACCTGGTTCCGCTAACAGCCGACTAAACGGAGGTAATATAGTAAAAATAATATCTCCTTGAATACCTATATTTGAAGGCTCCGAAAGGGACAACGTGCGGAAATGGCTCGAGCGAGTAGGATACGTCGGAAGCCTGTATGAAATAAGCGAGAATGTTCTGCTGTTAGCGGTTACCGGTCGTCTCTCGGGGAATGCCATAGATTGGTACAACCGCCAATCAACCGCAACGATTTCCTCATGGGCCGAGGTTAAAAGAGGACTACAGGAATATTTCGAACGGAAGATCTCGTTTACGCTAGCGATGGCGAAAATTAGTGAGCGAGTGTGGCAGCACTCGAGAAAAAGGTTCATCGACTATGTGAACGATAAACTAAATCTTATGCAATTCCTAGATCTGTCGGAGAAGGATCAAATCTATCTGATAGCGGCAGGTATCAGGCTGCCGATGATCCAGGTTGCCGCCATGGATGCCCGTTTGGAAAAACTCTCCAGCTTCATTGAGCACATGCGGAGAATCACAGAGGCCACAGTAACCACGTCCAACGCTGGGTATAAAACCCAGGCTTCGGGGCCGTCCGGGAGCAGCGCAGCAAGGGCGACGAGCAAGGATGTCATATCATTTGCCATAACTGTCAGCGAAAGGGTCACCTAGCCAGGGATTGCCGATCAACGCCGGTGACGTGCCGTAATTGCCAACGAAAGGGACACATTGCCAAGGACTGCCGATCACCCCAGGTAATCTGTTACCACTGCCAACAACCGGGCCATACGAAACCGCAGTGTCCGTCGGCAGCAGCATCAGGACAGCAGAAAGCGGGGAATAAGGTAGAGCGAAAGCCGGAGAGCGTCACAAGTATCGAAAGCGAGCGTTTACTTGAGGTACCGTACGTGCGTTTAGTTAGCAGAAGCAATAAAAAATGTACAATAAAAGCTCTAGTCGATTTGGGTAGTCCAATAAGCCTTATCAGAAAAACAGAATACGCGGAATTTTTAAAAAATAGAGAATTAGAACCGTTAACGTCGAGTCAAAAGTTTTCGGGGGTCGGAAATACGCCTATCGAAATATTAGGCACAATTGAAACAGTAGTGAGAATCGACGATCTGGATCGCGATTTAAAAGTGCGACTCTATGTAGTACTAGATGCGACTATTAAATATGCTGTGATAATAGGTAGATCATTTTTCAGTGGTAATAATTTAACAGTCACTCACAAACCGAACATTTGGAAGTGTGAGATTACGGAAAACCGATGTGCGGAATCCGAAGAAATTTTAAATATAAACGCGATTGAGACGCGAGATCGGAGCGACCTAATTTTAAGTAGTCTAGACGAAAGCATCGGTTGAAAAGAAAGAACGAAATTGTTAGAAACCTTCGCCGAGGTAGACGATATGCGTATAGAAACGGTTAAAGATAACTATCAAGTCCGGGTCAATATAAAAGATGACTTAGTTTACGCGTACGCGCCTCGACGAATGTCTTACAACGAAAAATTAAAATTACGAAAAATTACCGATGATTTGTTGGAGAGAGGAATAATTGTGCAAAGTATAATAGCTCTCCTTATTGCGCGAGAATCGTACCGATAACGAAAAAAAAAATGGAAAAACACGTATGTGCGTGGATCTTCGTCCTCTAAATCAAAGAATTCATAAGCAGAAGTTTCCAGCTCCGATTATAGAAGACCAAATAAATAGCTTACAAGGGAAACAGGTGTTTACGGTTCTCGATTTGAAGGACGGATTCCATCAGAGCGTTCTGCACATTACATGTACACGGTTTTCGCTTGTGTGCGTATCCCCTCCACTACGGTTGCGTGTTGCTAGCGTGGGCATTCTGGCATCACTGGGTCCAACTGACCCTCACGCGCCTCGATTTCTTCCAAGCTAATTTCCCTTGTTGGATCGTCCGCTTGTAGGAGAAAATAGGTACTGTTTTGTTCAACATCTTTTTATTTTCGTCTTTTTATCCGGCTCGAAGGACCATGTTTTGGATTTTGCGTAATTGCTAGTGACTAGTACCCTTCTTCAGCTGGCCAAGATATACGCAAAATGCCGGATTATACTTCGAACGACATTGTTGACATTATGCTGGTACTTGGCGAATGCCATAATAATTATCGACAAGCAGTGGTATTGTACCGTAATCGATTTCCTCAAAGACAGCATCGGAATCATTATACGATTTCCAAGCTTGTATTACGTCAGCGGCAACGTCAAAGTCAAAAACGACAAAGACGTCGTATCAACGTACCAGAAAGAAATGATCCACATGTACTTGCAGTATTGGGAATGGTAGGTATTAATCCACACGTGTCAACGAGGCAAATTGAAAGAGAATTAGGTATTTCGAAAACAACAATTCTTAGGATCTTGGCCATTCACAACTTCCATCCATACCATATTACTCTGACACAACAATTAACACTCGACGATTCTCAACGAAGACTAGAATTTTGTAGGTGGGCACAGACAATGTTGAATCGTGATCGAACATTTTTCAGATTTGTTTTATTTAGTGACGAAGCAACTTTTCATAACACTGGACAATTAAATCGGCACAATTGTCACTATTGGTCTGTTGAAAATCCACATTAGTATCGAGAAGTTAATCACCAACATCGCTGGAGCCTCATTGTATGGTGTGGCATACTAAAAGGAAACCTTATTGGCCCTTATTTCTTTAACGAAAATGTTAATGGTAATAATTATTTACACCTTGTACAACAACGATTGCCGGAATTGCTTGAAGATATCGATCTAGAAACAAGACTACGCATGTTCTTTCAACAGGATGGTGCTCCAGCACACTGGAGTAGGAGAGTTAGACATCATTTGGATCTCAAATTTCCAGGTAGATGGATAGGACGCGGTGGACCAGTGTCATGGTGTCCTAGGTCTCCAGACTTGACAAATTTAGATTTCTTTTTATGGGGATACCTGAAGAACATTGTATACTCAACAGCACCCACAACAAGAGAGAATATGATGGAGCGCATAACTATTGCCTGCCGAAGCATTCCGAAAAATGTACTTTTATCGACAGTTGACAGTTTTGAACGTCGAGTTCAATTATGCATAGGTAATAATGGACAGGTATTTGAACACTTGTTAAGGTCATAAGCCATACAATAACTAATTCTGACTAGATAATTTTGACTTAATCGGCTGGATCAGTCCCGGTCTTGCCTTAATCGGCTGAAGGCATTTTTTAATAATTTTCCTCCCTTTTCATTTTTGATGTCAAAAGTAAGGGTTTCCATAAAAAATTTTTAAGTTGACCTTCAAATGACCTCCATATTTCACCCCTAGATCAAGGTCAAGGTCAACCTTCGTATTTGACACACACACGCACACACACACACGACAGAGAGAGTTTGGAATCATTAAAAACCGTGAAAATGACGAATCACGGGGTCCTGATTTCTGCATAACACACACACACACACACACACACAACACACAACACACACACAACAGAGGTGTAAATCCGACCGTGCAACCTCCACGTGGTACACTTTGGGTAATGCTAATGCCGGCGGTACTGTATTTTTCAAGCCTCATAATTCGAAAAGTACATGATAAAAAAATACTTTCTTGTAGTGTTTTGGAAAGCTCTCGACATAAGTTGTAAGAATATGCAATGAAAAATGGGGGTTTCCATTTAAGAAATTGAAAGTGACCTTCATGTGACCTTCAAATGACTATCCAAGGTCACATCAATGGCACCATCTTATGTCCCCCTTCGAACCAAACAACTTTTGTCTGAAACGTTTTTCCGTATCTTCCATATTTTTCGAGATATTTGACTGGCTCTTTTAAAATGGACCACCCTGTATACACGATAGATACGCTCACAAACGAGGATGAGCTAATGTATAGGCAGTTAAGAGATCCGAAACTCGCTGAAACGATCGAGTTAAAAGGAAGTAAGAAATTCACGCTAATCAATGGTATGTTTTTTAGGACGCATAATGAGCGAGCATTATTCGTGGTACCGGAAACGATGACCGAGAACATCATTCGAGTTTACCACGACGAAATGGGCCATGTGGGAACGGAAAAGACGTTAAAAGGAATTCTGGAACACTATTGGTTTCCATGTATGAAAATGAAGATAAAGTCGCATATCGAGAATTGCGTTACGTGTCTTCAATTCTCTCTATCCAACCAACACATGGAGGGAGAAATGCAGATAGTGGATAAAGGCACTAGTCCTTTTGAAACGTTACACATGGACCATTTCGGGCCGTTGGAAACTTCGCCAGAAGGTTATAAATATATATTAGTAGTAATCGACGCGTTCACGAAGTACGTCTGGTTAATGTCTACGAAAACAACAAACACGAGAGAAGTGGAAAAGAATCTCTCATTTTTATTTAATATTTTTGGTGTGCCGCAACGAGTGGTTAGTGATAGAGGCACTTGCTTCACGTCTCAAGACTTTGAAAAGTTCGTGGCTAAGTGTAAAATGAAACATGTGAAAGTAGCGGTCGCTTCGCCGTGGACGAACGGACAGGTCAAGCGGGTGAATCGATTCATAAAGAGCACGCTTGCGATAACTACCAACAATCTGTTAGACTGGAAAGCGAATTTGAACGATGTCCAATATGTGTTAAACAATACTTATAATAAAACGGTCAATACGACACCGAGCAATCTATTACTAGGGTATAGTCAGCGAAACCATTAGGATAAAAATTTATGCAAATTTATAGATAAGCTAGCAGAAATTGAGGCCGAGATATGCGAAAAGCGAGCGGCGATGCGTGATAGCGCACAATTAGCGAATAAGACAATGCAAGAGTACAATAAGACTTATTACGATAAAAGACACAAAAAGCCGTCATTATATAGCGAAGGAGATCTGGAGTAATGATACGAAGTTTAGCAATAAAGCGGGGGGTGAATCAGAAATTACTTCCAAAATACAAAGGACCATATGTAATTAAAGCGGTACTTAAAAAGAACCGATACGTAGTCGCGGATAAAGAAGGGTATAATCGAACTCAAAAACCATATAACGCGATACTCTCTAGTGACAAATTAAAACCGTGGGTACGAGTGGGAAATAATCCTGATTCAACCGAAATAGAAATAGAAAATGAGATCGAAGGCTGTGACGAAGACTGAAACATTTTATCAGTATTGTATCTACCAAAGTCTATTGAAGAATTTAACTAGTTATAAGAATTGTAATTGTTCGAAAGGTGATAGGTAAAGGGATATTATAAATGTACGACAGCGTTCGAGATCGAACGACAAGTCAGGCTGGCCGAACTGTAAGGGTCGTTAGAATAGATGGTAAGATTAGGAGCACCCGTTAACGAGTGTTCAATCGGAACACCCGGTAAGCAGATCAGTCAGGTTCGAGAGATATCGAACTGCCGAGCGCGACAAATAGGAACGCGCCACGATGAGATCCGATAAATATCGAATCTCTAATTACGCGTATAAAACGAGGTAGCCGCGTGCCTCGAGGAAGGCAGTACGTCTTAGAAAGTCTTAGAGCGGGTTAAGAGAAGGTATCAGAGAAAGAGAGGCAAGTGAGGTGCGAAGCTAGTCGATTTTATATTAGTAATAATAGTAGCCAAGTCGGGCTTAAGATTAAAAGCGCGGACGGAGGTCAGGTCGGGCTCCTCTGGCTTGTTAATTAATTAGTTGAGAATTTACGAGAGATCGACATAAGCATAGTACGTTAAGCCGGCAAGCCACGTGACCAGGTATTCGAGAAAGATCGAGCGCCATATTGAGGAGCTTCGGAGCAAGCCCGTGTACAGGGAATTGAAGTAATAAAACCCATACATATCTAAGATAACAAGCCGAGCATTTATTCCGCGGGAAATCAAAAGCACCCAGCTTCCTCAGATCCTTACACTTCATTTAACATCTGAGATATCTAAATTATCTGATCACTGTATTTAATATAAAACGAACTTACTTCTTTTTCGTTTAATAATAATTTCCTCAGGAAAATTTCTTGCATATAAAAAAAATAAATAACACTCGATTAATACTATTATTTCTTCAAGCGAAAATCGAAGTGCAACGTAATCTTAGAACATATATACCTGGAAGGGGAATTGCCTATGCTTCTCGTGGAAAAGATCTGTGACCAAGTTGGGTACGAGAGAGAAAGGTAGATTGTAACCTTTGCTTGCAATGCGCAAACGCACGTCACGCTCACTGCGCCATTTGAAAATAAAAATGTAATTTTTAATTGGGATACAATTCTAACCCTAACCTCCTACAGCAATGACGCTATTCACGCTATTCGCTAATTCGCGTTTGCGCATTGCAGACCAAGGTTACAATCTGCCTTTCTCTTTTCTTAAAACGTAGTTCTCTCTCGCACCCAACTTGGACACAGACTCAATCCATCATTCCCCTTCCAGGTATATATGTTCTAAGAACGTAATCAATGTCTAGTAACTTCTTTGTCATTGGTTCACCGTAAGACTTAAAACTTAAGAATTTCATCTTTATGGAATTTTTCAGCCTTACGGCTTAAAATATGGCTGCCTTACTGTTCGATCGTGATTGGTCAATTCGCTTAGGTCTTAAGTCTTAGGGTGCGAACTCATGCAGCGGAATAGCGTAACGCGGAACGAGAGCATGACCAATCGCGAGCGTTCTGCAGTTTTCGCTACGCTCACGATTGGTCCGCTCCTGTTCCGCGTTACGCTTTTCCACTGCCATGGGTTTGCATCCTTAGGGTGCGAACCCATGCAGCGGAATAGCGTAACGCGGAACGAAAGCGGAACCAATCACGAACGTTCCGCAATTTCGTTCCGTTTTCAGTAGTTTCTAGCGGAATAGGTTTCGCAGATTGCGTAATGTACATACACATCTATACATATACACATGGTAGTAAAAGCTATCTTCAAAATTTTCCTTTATCTCTCAAAAATAAGAAATAACTTGTAATAATTAATAATTTATCTCTGTTTCTGTACTGACCACGTTGCTCTATGCTGCCAATTTAACAAAGTATATGTGTACATACATACAGTTCCGTCATTTTCGTTACGTGGATTTCAAGTCCCTACATCCCCATGGAGCGGAATGAGCGCAAGCAGAACGAGCAGAACGTCTCTAAAATGACTTCTAAATATTGTTTTTATCGGTCGTTCTTTATTATCGTGTACATAAATATTGAAATGAATGCGTTCTTATTGGAAATATTGATTAAAAATGTTAAATAAGTTAAATAAGTTTTAATGCGGTTTTAACTCTTTTGAAATAATGACTCGTGATTGGTTGCGCATTGATCCGCGGTGTGCTCATTACGCTCCATGGGGATGTAAGGACTTGAAATCCACGTTGCAAAAACTGCGGAACGCTCGTGATTGGTTCCGCTCTCGTTCCGCGTTACGCTATTCCGCTGCATGGGTTCGCACCCTTACACGTATATATACACGTACACAACACACATGCAATAATGGCAATGTATTCTTGTACGGTTGGCATCTTTGACGAAAGATTGCGCTAACGGCGCTTCGTGATGTTACTGCTTGCATCCATACTTGCTTTTGACAGGTATAGGTTAAGTTTGCAAAATGCCGAGTGCAGTGTTCGTATGCTTTCATTTATAAAAAAGTGAAGATGCAAAATTCTTCGTAATACTTGTGGATAGTTGGATCAGGTATATCTCATTTATATTAGAGAAAATACAATACAAAAGTAATTTATGCTATGTGTAAAAACAGAACAAAGTATCGCAATACATATATTTATAAGAAAGAGATGTGATTATTCTATAATATGTTTATTATAAGATATGTGTGTGTGTGTATTCTATAGATTCAACTATCCAGGAGTATCAGGAAGAATTTTGCAGTTTTACTTTTTTATAAATGAAAGAGTGCTACGCTATATAATGTTGCACTCTGAAAAATTTAACGTCAAATACCTGTCAAAAACCAGTATGGATAACTGCGAACAGTAATATAGGCATACGCACACAAGAATCTAGTATATTTGAATGCATTTGTTAAAAGAGTGTCATCATATAGTTATTCGTCATGCATCATATGACTACAGATAAGTATAAATAACATTGGTGAAATGGAGTCTGTGTGTAAAGTTAATGCATGTCTTATGAATAATTTATAAATACCCAGTCAGCCACATCTGTTCTAACAGATATTGCCAAGTGCTTGCTACAAATTATTGTCAGCAAAAAGGCTACAAATTTGGTACAAGAGTTGTTATTACCGATTAAGCTGGCAGATTGCCGGCAAGAACCAAGCAAAGCTTGCTAACATAACTAGACAGCAAATTGGCGGCAAAAACCGAGCAAACCTTGCTGACATGACTGACATCAGATTGTCGGCAAAAACTGAGCAAGATCTGAAGTGCTCAATCTGATGGCAAATTGGCAGCAAAAACCGAACAGAATCTGCAGCTTATCACAAAGTATTATAAAATAGTTCAGTCGCTTATCGCTATGCGGCGCGTTATCCATTATCTATACCCGTATTGAAATTCTTGTCATGAGTGTATATAAAGCCTGCAAAATACTAATAATATTATAATATATATATTTTTATCAGTTCAATTTTTGACACAATTCTTATACAGGAAATTCAGATATTGAACTGATTTTTGGCAAATCGGACAAATAATTGTTCGATTTTCACTTATTCGAACAATTTCTGTCCAAAACGATCTTTAATTTTATAAATTAAATTATTTAAATTTATCTATATGTTTTAACACATTAATATATGATTTTATATAATGTCTGATTATCTAATGATCATTTTATGACCAAAACTTATCATCATTTTGTTACTTAGGGTTGAGACTTTAAATCCATTTAAATATACTGTTTTATATGAATGGCCAAAAGCTGCAGAATTTGTTCGGTTTTTGCTGACAATCTGCTGTCAGATTGTCTTGCGCAGATCTTGCTCGATTTTTGCCACCAATTTGACGTCAAATCATGTCAAGCTTTGCTCGGTTTTTGCCATCAATTTGCTGTCAGGTTATAGAGGTTATAGAGCTTATAAAGCAAGCTTTGTCACCAAAACACAAGCTTAATGCGGACACAGATGGCACTGGATTTGTTACCAAGTCTTGAGCGAATTTGATGCCAATTTGACAACAATTTGTTATCAAATTGCTTACTGGGTATACATTTATTTTTCAGTGGAAGTAGAAGAATTTTTCAAGCTGTTGATAAGATTTTGACAAAGCTTGTGGCATCATGTTTATTGCAAATCAACATATTATAGTTAATTCTTATTTCGATGCAAATGCATTGCTTGAAATAGATGAAGCATGTTCTAGTATTGTTAATGAATATAATAGATTTGTTACGTTGTATTTTTCTATCTGTCGGAATGCTATTTGGTATATATATTTGACAGAAGAAATTTATTATTAAAATTGATATTATTGATTATTTTGTTCTTTTTATAATAGTATTGAGACAAGGATTGGTTGCAATATGTTGGTTTGCAATAGACGTGTTGCCGCAGACTTTATCAAAATCTTAACAAATTGAAAAATTTTTCTAGTTCCATTGAAAAATAAATGTATTTATTTTATTATAAAAATTTATAAATTATTGTAAAAAAAAGATAAATATATTTATTCGTCTTGCATCATATGTAACTATAGATAAGTATAAATAACATTGGTGAAATGCAGTCTGTGTAAAGTTAATGCATGTCTTATGAATAATTTATAAATATACATTTATTTTTCAGTGGAAGTAGAAGAATTTTTCAAGCTGTTGATAAGATTTTGACAAAGCCTGTGGCATTATGTTTATTACAAATCAACATATTGTAGTTAATTCTTGTTTCGATGCGAATGCATTGCTTGAAATAGATGAAGCATGTTTCAGTATTGTCACCGACGAGATACTATTAGAGACCGTCAGCCCTGGGTAAAATTTTGTGACCATCAAGTGGGCCCGATGGGCCCGGAGGTAATTGAAGAATGTTGACACTACCGACCGTTTGATTGAAACGAAGATAATTACACGAATTATTTAATTCATACGGTTATTTTACTTCATCCAGTTATTATTTTATTATCGAAAACACCGACAAGATATCATTAGAGACCGATGGTCTTATAGGATTTAGCATATTACTGGAAAAAAACTCGCCACGCGCTATTGTAGGTAAGTAAATCTTTGCATTGTCGATAATAAAACAGTAAATTTACAATAAAATGTTTATTTTGTTGTTTTTGAGGCAGTTATATAAAAGATCTATACATTTTTGATAATAAAACAATAACTGGATGAACTAAAATAACGCGCAGCGAGCTTTTTTTCCAGTCACACTAAATCCCATAGGACCACCGGTCTTTAATGATATCTCGTCGGTGGTATTGTTAATGAATATAATAGATCTGTTATATTGTATTTTTCCATCTGCCAGAATGCTATCAGATATATATATATTTGACAGAAGAAATTTATATTAAAACTGATATTATTCATTATTTTGTTCTTTTTAGTATCGATACAAGGATTGGTTTACAATAGACATGTCACAGACTTTGTCAAAATCTGAACAGTTTGAAAAATTTTTCTAGTTCCATTGAAAAATAAATGTATTTATAAATTTATTATAAAAATTTATAAATTATTAAAAAAAATAGATAGAAATAGAAATAAAATATAAATAGAAATTTATAAGACTTAATCGCACACACAGACTATGTTTCACCAATATTACTTATACCTATAATTGCATATGATGCATGACAAATAATTATATGATGACAATCCTTTGACAAATGCATTTGAATACACTGGATTTCTTTTTACATCTTTCATTTTTGATATATAATCAAGATACAAGACGGATTAATCAAACAATTTATAACATAGCACAAGCATATAATAATATATTTTAATTTTAATGACAATAATTTTTTTTAAAAAAAGAATGTACAAATAGATATTGTTTAATAGCAATCAAAGAAATAAAAGGGTTGCTTTTTATAATTCAGAAATATAATAGATATATTAATTTTATCTGACTGCTCGTAAACATGTGTATAATGATTTACGAGTCTACTAAAATTTCAATTTATAAATACATATATATTATCTATATATATTATCATTCACATATATTACATCAAAATAATGTATATATTTATAAAATGTCTTAATGCGACCCGAGCACGCCAAGTTTTTATACTTTGCTTTAGTGTAAATTTGTTTTATGCGACTTACAAGGAGAGGTCGCAGCTAACTCTTCACCGATTTTGATCTCCTTTTTTGTGGTGAATCTTCATTGAATATAGTTAAGCCCTGTAAGAGCTTTTCGTCCAATGCGCCTTGTAAGTATTTTTTTATACTTGAAATTTGAAGAAATTTGGAGAAATGTTAATGTAGGATGTAAGACATAAAGAAAGACACTTTATCGAACAGTGCCGTTGGCGCAGGGAGTAAACGCGAGTACACTAATAGCGAGAACCCAGGTTCGAAACCACCTACGCTGTTAACATTTTTTTACTTTTTTTTTAATTATTTGATATGTACATGTAATATACATTATTTACTACATAGAAATAAATTGGCATATATTAGATAGGTATAAATCTTCTTATATATTAGCCTACATAAAATTACTGTGAAATAAATGAAATATTTTTACAGAGAAATGTTAATACTTTTATTTTTAAAGATTTTTATACATTTGCTAAATTTTTTTGAATAATGCAATAATAATAATAATAATAATAATAAATAACTAATATTATTAAATTACAAGTAATAAAAGCTCCACAAGATAAAAGACGAATAAACAGAAATTAATGTTAATTAATATTAACATTATAAATAGATATAAAAACAAAAATACAATGAGCGTACGTTTCGGCCCGTTTTTGTGCTATCTTCAGCGCAAGTTAAAAGTATAATTAAATTATTGCAATCGGACAAACTATAACATAATAAAATCGTCTAATAAAATAAAAACATGATAAATATGACATCAGTGAATAAAGAAATAAATAAATATATCAGTGAATAAAAAAAAATAAATAAATATGACATCAGTGAACAAAAAAAAAATAAATAAATATGACATTCAAGAAAATTTTAGAAAATGTATAAAAATCTTTAAAAATAAAAGTATTAACACTTTTCTGTAAAAATATTTCATTTATTTCACAGTAATTTTATGTAGGCAAATATATAAGAAGATTTGTACCTATCTAATATATGCCAAATATTTATTTCTATGTAGTAAATAATGCATATTATATGTACATATCAAATAATTAAAAAAAAGTAAAAAAATGTTAATAGCGTAGGTTGGTTTCGAACCTGGGTTCTCGCTATTAGTGTACTCGCGCTTACTACCTGCGCCAACGGCCCTATTCGATAAAGGGTCTTTCTTTATGTCTTACAACCTACATTAAAATTTCTCCAAATTTCAAGTATAAAAAAATACTACATACAAGGCGCATTGGACGAAAAGCTCTTACAGGGCTTAACTATACTCAATGAAGATGCACCACAAAAAAAGAGATCAAAATCGGTGAAGAGTCAGCTGCGACCTCTCCTTGTCAGAGTTTATGAGAAATTTTCCTTCAATAAATATATCCCAAAGCGTTAGATGTGTGTATATTATGCATTTAATTAATTATAAAATAATTCTATTTTAGCTATACGCCCTACTACTTTAATTATATTGCGATTTATTAAATATATTTTTTCTTAATAACGGAAATAATAAAATGAAAAAATTTTATAATAAATTTTTATTCAGTTGGCATAATTTTTTGATATCATTATTTTTCTAGGAAATTAAAACAACTACTTTGTATAACAGTTTTCTTAGTTAAAATGTTTTTATTTAAATAATAATAAAAGAAATAAAGGTAAATATAGCGAATAGGGGACCCAGCCCCAATGACCTTGACCTTGACATATGTTATCAAGGACATAATTCTGTGTAACTTTTTCTTCTAATTTAATCGTCGCTCGTTTAAAAAGTTATTAACAAACAAAAATTTGTAAAAATCAAAATTTATACATAGTCTGACAATGAAAAACTGGATATTTAACTTAGTTTACAGAAATAGTCCTACGTATACTACACATATAAACTGAAATAAACACAAGTTTTTACATATATAGGGTGTTCAAAAATAAAATATAAGTATGTTGAATTAATTATTTATTGGATATAATTATAAGAATTCACTAGTACAGAAAATAATAAAAAATGAACATGAAATAGTATAAATATTGAGGGAAGGTATTCAAATGTAAACACAAAGCAATATCTCCGCAACCTGCTAACATCAATGTGTATGTACACGTGAAAGTTGAAAATATATGTCTTGAAAATGTATTTTTAGCGGATTCATTTATTTATATGTAGTAAATCGAACGCATGGGGCGGGGGAAGAGGAAAAGGTAAAACTTAAAAGTTTGAAATATACCAAAGTACATGCATGGACAGGAAGCATGCACACACACACACACACACATACACGGGGGGGTGCGATTCCCGATTCGGCCACTCGTACCTCGCATATTTTTTCAGACCCGCAAATGTTGTTTTCTAACAATTATTTGTCGGGCTGAGGAAGTGTGTAAACGCCCTACACAGACACGACAGTGCCGCTGCCACGGAAGAGATGGATGCTTGGTTCGTGCCTCCTCCCGCCTTAAATCCCCCCCTCGCTTCACTCGGCCCCCCTCCCGCACCCACCCCGCCGGTAGGCAGGGTGGACCTCGCTTTACAATGTAGCATGTACTTTGTAAGTTGTAAAGCGAGGTCCACCCTGCCTACCGGCGGGGTGGGTGCGGGAGGGGGGCCGAAGGCCCCCCTTGCACCCCCCGTGTGTGTGTGTGTGTGCGCGCTCGCGCGCGCGTGCTTCCTGTCCGTGCATGTACTTTGCTATATTTCAAATTTTTTTTATTAATAACTTTTTAATAAGCAACGAGCGACGATTAAATTAGAAGAAAAAGTTACTCAGAATTATGTCCTTGACAACATATGTCAAGGTCAAGATCATTGGGGCTGGGTCCCCTATTCGCTATATTTACCGAAATAAATTTTATAGCATAAATTTTTATTCATTTGGCGCAATTTTTTGATATCATTATTTTTCTAGGAAATTTTTCTTATAAATACATATAACAGTTTTTCACAACTAGCGCGTGTACTTGGCGCCTTTTTTAAATTAAGACTACGCGATTCACAACAAGTAAAAAGACGAGCATGAAAATAATACAACAAGAAAAAAATCTTACAATTAAATAAAATTGTTGTCCATATGGAGTAAAAAAGGTGAGAAGCTCGTTGAAATAACCAAAATTTTTAAAAAAAGTCTATGCGGTTGAGAACAGAAAACAGACTAGTTTGTCGGGCGGTATGATATCTAATGAATAAACAAACAACAAGAGAGAGGACAAGACTAAGTGAAAACACAAGGTATAGAAAAATTTAGTCAAAACAAATTGAGAGACATACGAAAAAAAGGGTAAAAACAAAAACGTGGAAAAGAACGAAGGAAAAAACATTAGGAGCATTTTTTGATGATAGGGAGATAAGAGTGGTCCAGAAATCTCGTGTCGTCTTGAATATTTATGCTATTATTTTGTTATTTAATGTGTAGCATTTCAGAAATAAGCCTTTTAATGTAGGAAGGTTCCTCGTCTAATATGCGAACGTTATCCCAGTTAAATTCGTGTCCTGTGAGTCGATGCTCTGTGATTACCGAGTGACAAAAAGAGTCTCGATTCATGATGTTCTTTTATTCTCGTTATTAGTTGTCTACTCGTTTGGCCCACATAAGAATCCACATATTTTTTATTCTTATTCATGTAGATTTGTAGATCATACTTAGCAACATCGATTTTTAATAAAAATAGAGGTAAATATGCATATTAGCGCCGACCTCACCGATTTCAATGACCTTAATATATGTTGTCAAGGACATGCTCTAAGTAACATGCAAAAAATTTTAGCCGTCGCTCGTTGTTTATTACAAAGTTATTAACAATCGAAGATAGTGACTGACCGATACTTGCGACATAAGACTGTATATATTTCGGCATGAATTACCAAGCTTATATTTTAAAGATAGAGAAAGAAGTTTAGTTCATATCACGAAAAAAATGGCGGTCATGATCCGCCCCCCCCCCCCCACTTACGAGGGAACTCCGAAAGATATAACTTAACCCAAACCAAATCTTAGTTTTAAATTGGAAGTAGGTTTGGATTAGGTTATTTATTCCGGAAGTGGAGCCCCCCCGTAGGGGGGACGGAACCCACTGTGTCCATGCATACACTTTAAGTGTGAAGTGAGGTTCCACATGGGTTTACAAGTTTTCACGTGAAGCGAGGTTCAATCCAAGCCTATGTGTCTAGTTTTTTGATAGTGGAGCTCCCCGCAGGGGGCGGAACACACTGCTTCTACGCATACACTTTTTAATTGGAACCGAGGTTCCACATGGGTTTACAACTTTCCACGCGAAGCGAGGTTTTATATGGGTTTGTAATTTTCCGCGCGAAGCGAGGTCCATCCATATCGACAGGTGCTTTCAGGGTAAATATGCATTAAGTGGGCAACACGGATGACATTGACCTTGACATATGTTGTCAAGATCATGACTGAATATTAGGTTAGGTTAGGTTAGATTATGTGCGTTCGTAATAATAAATTTAATTTAATTTAATTTAATTTAAAAAAAAACACTTTTCCTCCACTTTTTTTAGTAGGAGACCCTCCCACTAAACTCGTGGTGGGGGAATTAGGGCAGGGGGAGCACTAACTTGAATTACCTAAAAGAGTTAACTCTTACCCAAATTTGAATCAAAATGAGGAGGAGATTAATGATGTTGAATTGCAGATTTTATTAAAGGATCATATAAAAGTTTATAATAATTTGGCAGCTGCATTGATTAAAATAGAAGCTTACGATGCAGCTTTAGAAAACGTGAAACATCGTTTCGAGTCAATCACAAAATGTTAAAGCACTATTTAGGAAAGATATTGTAAAAATTCTAATCTTCTTCTTATTTACTATATTTAATCTTTTTTTTAATAAGTTGTATTGTTACGTTTAGACTCGAGGAAGGATGAGTCAATGGAAGGGCGCAACAACTATCTTTTATTACCCCGAAGTTAAACGTCTCGTGATGTTTGAAATCGGGTCGAACGAACTGACAGGTCTGAAAAGCAGGTAAACGACTGAGTCGCTATAACGCTGGTTATTCAGACATTCGTTCGGTGGTCCCTTTTTAGTAAGAGAATTTAATCTCTTTTACACGGGATGGGATCAAGTGCGACTTTTCGACTAGGAATGAGTGGGGGTTAATAAAGAATTATTTTGATTTTAATTAACAAAGTATGAATTTATTCGTTTTTTAAAATAAATGATAGATATACATAATAATATAAATATAAAAATAAAATATTGTTGATTATAATTTCTTGGTGAGTATATGTGTGTGTGTGTGTGTGTATGTGTTTTAGTTCGCGGATGTTACATTAATACGGAGGACGTCAGAATACAAGGAAAAGATTTTATCGTTAACATTTAGGTTCTGACTGGTTAATACAATATAAAGGTTTAATTAGTAAAAAAAACAAAACATGTGTGTGTGTGTGTGTGTGAGAGTGAGAAAGGAAATAAAGGATCATAGAGTGAGAGAATGGAGGGAGATTTTCTTGGTTAATTCTGATAGGACGAATTGGATTCTAAATTAGGTAATTCATCACAGAACTCCTGTATGACTTTTTCGAAATCACCTGACTCCTAAAGGTGAGGAGAAGGAGGGGGTGAACCGGCCAGGAGGATTGTCGATAACGAGGAAAAGAAGCATGGGGAAAGCGATGGTTCGGTAGCCGGAGTAAGATGTTCCGGGAAGTATATGGGAGAGTAGTTGGGGGAAAGGTGGTATGGTGAGAGAGAGGGAGCAGGTTCGGCGGTTTGTATCGTTAATTGGGATGGCTTAAAATTTTGTTCGGCGCAAAAACTACACTCTACGAGCGCTCGAGTCCTCCGACTCCTGCGATTGACTAATCTGCTGGTTTGCAGGGTGTAGATATTACCCGACCTGGTTTTCATTACGGAACCAATGTGAATATAGTAATGTTTATTTATTGCGGGAGTTAGATGTATAAATGAAATGGATTAGTTGTGACTTACTTTTTATAGCGAAGGCAGAGGTGAATTCGAGAGGTTGGCGGATTCGTGCCTTAAGAGTCGCTCTGTTTGCGGTTGGTCGAAAGATGATGCCGATTGAGGATACTAGTTTGCACAATTAATTAACTCGCGGATCATGGTGCCAAAGCACAAAACAAGACTACGTGAAGGCTGGAGAGTAAGTGTGTGGATGTCTCTTCGAGTCCTCTTTTTATAACTCTCTTTTCAGGAATGTATTCTAAATCTAAAAATGGGAATCTTCCAAAACTTCAACGAATTGAAATTGCGCAGAAGTGGGAATTTTTCAACTTTAACGAATTAAAAATTGTGCTAGTGTCCTCATTAGGCGGGGTGTTTCTTCTACTTTTCAAATTTTTACCTGCGGTGACCGTCGATTGGTGATCTCGATATCAATTCAAAGTCCCTTAAATATTAGTTTTCCCGGCGGACCCTCGCGCACGTGATCTGATTAGAAAAAATCTTTCTTCTTTATGATTATTTTTATTGATATTGATGCAGCTGTATTTACTGAATATTTCGTTAAGGAAACTTTATCATTATTGATTCGGTTGTGTTTGTCAGATATTTCGTTAGAAGAAATTTTATTATCTTTTCGATATCACTTTATTCTTCCGCCGGAAAATTCTATTGCAAAGGATATCTACTTTAAGCGATCATATATTGCAACGTTTCCAAATGAAGATTCTCTCCATCATTGTCCATCGGTGTATAATTCCACTCTCCATTGATGTACAATTCCAAAAAGGCATTCTATAACATTTCGCATTAACTTCGTCCAAATGAATAATATATATAAGAATTTGCTCCTTAATGTTGTACACTTATACTCGAAAAGCCGAAGATACTATACATATAGCAATATCGTAAAAATTTTGCACAGTTATGCCGTTTCTGATTTCAGACATATCCCGCCTATTCTGGCTGTGTCACCGATAATCTGTTTATTAATTTCCGTGAAACAGATAATTTAATATTATTTCGTTTCATGTTTACATACATACGAGGGGGGACCCAAAAGAAACCGGAATTATTTTCTGGAAGGCGGGCCTCTTGTAATACAGATTTCTCCCACTAGGTGAATGTTCTAGTGACCCATCTGCATCAATATACGTTGCATCAACTGACGTTGTTATGGGAGGCTGCATTCGGCTTCAGTGAATTTTTTTTGAAGACTTTTTCAACGCGTTTGCCTATTTCGTGATGGCTGATTTACACGAACAACGTGCGGCAGTGAAATTTTGTTTCCTGTTGGGGAAAAACAATTGTTATGCTACAAATAGCTTACAAGAAAGCTGCTCTGAATAAAACACAAGTTTACGAATGGTTTTCCCGTTTTAAACGAGGCGAAATGTCGATTGACGATCATCGCCTCGTTCCGGGCGTTCTTCGACCAACCGAACTGAAGAAAATGTGATAAGAATTCGTCAAGCCATCTTGGAAGACCGCTATCGGACCATTGATGAACTTGTGGAGTTAACTAGAGTGTCGTGGAGTTCCTGTCAACGAATTTTATCGGAAGATTTGGGCATGAAAGGAGTCAAAGGGCGCCCGGAATGAGGTTGAGCATCAATCGACATTTCGTCTTGTTTAAAACGGGAAAACCATTCGTAAACTTGTATTTTATTCAGAGCAGCTTCCTTGTAAGCTGTTTGTAGCGTAACAATTGTTTTTCCCCAACAGTAAACACACTGCCGCACGTTGTTCGTGTAAATCAGCCATCACGAAATAGGCAAACGCGTGGAAAGAGTCTTCAAAAAAAATTCGCTGAAGCCGAACGCAGCCTCCCATAACAACGTCAGCTGGTATATTGATGCAGATGGGTCACTAGAACATTCATCTAGTGGGAGAAACCTGTACTACAAGAGGCCCGCCTTCCAGAAAATAATTCCGGTTTCTTTTGGGTCCCCCTCGTATTATATCTTAAATGTTGCAGCTGCAAAACGATATCTCTTATCACTGCCTTTTCTTGCTTCTTACTTCTTGAAATCACTGCGAACAAAGAATTCTCCTCACTGCAACGACGGTTGAACTCAGAATGATAAAGAATAGAGCCCGCGACCACGACTCGCGACACGTGCACAATGGCGGTTAGATTGCGACCAATCACAGATTTAGGTAATTTGGCTCAGCCTATCCGAGAGCAACATTGGATCTGTTCTTTATAGCTGAATTAGTGCACATGAGCACATGTCGCGGGCTCTATCATTTCGAGTTCAACCGTCGTCACAGTGAGGTGAATTCTTTGTGTTCGCAGTGATTTCAAGAAGCAAGAGGCAGTGATACGAGATATCGTTTTGCAGCTGTAATATTTAGGAGATATATATACGTAGATATAAAACGAAATAATATTAAATTATCCGTTTCACGGAAAGTAATAACTAGATTATTGGCGAGACAGCGTAATAGGGTTATGTCTGAAATCAGAAACAGCATAACTGTGCAAAATTGTTCATCTTCTTTCAATAATATTGAAAATAATATACAAGATAATTATATTTCATCAATTGTGGGTTGTAGTTCTTCCATTAATATTAATTTCGTAAATGATATTTTTAGTATGAGGCATAATATGGATATAGAAGAGGATGAGCTTTCCTCTTCTTCATCTTCATCTTCATGTGTTTCTAATGTCAGCGATATATCGTCATTGTCATCAAATAATTCTTTTGAACCATTATTTCTCGAACGTTTAGCATCTTGCTTTGTAATGAATAATTTAACTCACGTTCAAGGCAACAGTATATTATCTGTTCTTCGAACACATCCCTGCTTCTCCCATTTACCAAAGGATGTTAGAACTCTTCTTAATACACCACGAAATCCTGCTGTTGTATCCAACATAGAATCAGGAGAATGTATCCATTTTGATGTCGAAGCAAAGTTAGTAGAAAATCTCTCCGATGTTCCATTCGTATCTACTATCAAGAAATTAGAACTGGATTTTAATACGGATGGATGTAATTTGGATTAGTCAGGTACTAACCATATTTGGCCAATTTAATGCAGAATTGCAAATATGCAACGTACTAAGCCAATAGTTATAGGAATCTATAAAGGTTCACAAAAGCCACACGATCCTAATATCTTTTTTGAAAAATTTGTTGCAGATATCATTAGAATCATATCCAATGGAGGCATTACTTTTCATGATAACAAAATCCCAATACGTTTAAGAAGTTTTATAGCTGATGCACCAGCTAGAGCTTTCATTTTAAATCATCGCAGCCATGTATCTAGCCTACCCTGTTCTAAGTGCAAAGTTTTTGGTGTATATATAGAAGGTCGTATTGTCTTCAGAACTGATGAAGAGTATATTAGATGCTTAGACGAGGATCATCACAAAGATGGTAAAAGTCCATTATCATCGCTTCCAATGAGTATGATTTCACAAGTACCTTTTAAATGCATGCATCTTGTATGTTTAGGCGTTGAAAAAACTTTTGTCTGCGTGGATCCATGGTAAATATTCACGGCTATCGAAACTTTCCGGAAGATCTATTTCTATTATATGTGAAATATTAAATATTCTTAGAATATATTGCCCTTCGGATCTCGCAAGACGTCCTAGATCTCTTGATGTTCATTCTAAATTTAAAGCAACCGAATTTCGTCAATTCTTGCTGTATACAGGTCCAGTTGTAATGTATGGTTTATTAGATGAACAATTATATAAACATTTCTTGTTTTTACATGCTGCTATTAGAGTTTTGGTTTTGAAATCACCATCGAGGCAACATTTAAGATTTGCAGAGCTTGCGCTACAGAAATTTGTTCTTCGTTGTGGAATTTTTTATGGTCCAACTTTTCATACGTATAATGTTCATCTCACTGACGATGTCAAACATTTTGGTAGTTTGGATTCATCTTCTGCCTTCCCTTATGAAAATAATATGTCTATTTTTAGAAAATATTGTAGGAAACCGGGTCAACCTCTTCAACAGTTTTTTAATAGAATGGCAGAGAAACAGGTTCATGATATAAATGATAATCGTAAAGTTGATTCCTCTATTCGCATATCTATATTACATAATAATGATGGTAGTAATCGTCCTCAGTATCGTAAGATTCAATTTAAAGAAATATTGCTAAGTATAGACGAGCGCGACAATTGCTGTATCTTACATGATGGATCTATTTGTATCGTCTTTAACATTGTTATGAACAATAATTCTTATCGTTTAGCTGTAAAAAAATTTGTAGAGATTGATAATTTTTATGATATCGGTATAGTATCTTCGGCTTTTCGAGTATATAAGTGTACGACGTTAAGCAGCGAACTCTTTTATATTAATTTGGACGAAGTTAACGCGAAATGTTATAGAATGCCTTTTTGGAATTGTACATCGATGGACAATGATGGAGAGAATCATTTGCAATATGTGATCGCTGCTATTATACATAGTGAGAAGATGTAAGATCAATTTTTGTGAATTTTTTGATTTTTTATGTTTATAGAGATCCTAAAATATGGTACTCTTCTTTTTTGCATCGTGTTTTATAATACTTTTCTTTTCTTTACTTTCTTACTGTCTTGTTTGTACATTCTTTTTAAACATTTGCAAATACTTGTTATTGGATGCCATTCTATACATTCGCTATTTTGTTGCCAAATCTTTTGGTTTTCTGCCACGGTTCCCATTTGCTTCTGCTTTTCATATTAAGTTTCGTGCATTATATTTGCACGTTCACCATCAATTTTCTTAATACTCTCGCTATGTCGATTTGCGATTCAAAGATATCTCTTCAACATACTATTATTTTAATATTCTGTTTTTGTAATATTTTTTATCAAATTGCATTTAATTAAGAAGCAGATTCAACATAATTTATAAAAAGAGAAAAAAAGATTATAATTTTTAGAGAGAAAACAAAAACGGATAAACTATTAACGATACAAAGAGTTATTACATAAAATATAATTTTTAATATTATATTAAATGCTAGTTGTATTAAATAATAAAATAATAAAATAATTTATATTAAAAAGATTATAACTATCGTATGAAATATTGTTGTACATTTTTTCTTTAATATCATAATAATATATATAATTACAATATTTTTAAAACAAGTACATAAATGGGCTTAAGGAGCACGCAAACATCAACCAAATATAAACATTAAATATAATATAAAAAGGCAATTAGAGCCACGCGCGGTAAATTTTTTACTTTGACTTTATTATTCTGACTTTTATTATTTATTGTTATGACATACATTGTTTTTTAATTTTCTTTTTATTATTGTCACGACAGTTATTGTTTTTTGATTAGTGTCTTGTCACCGTATTATGTTTGATCGTTGTCATTTCTCAGTCGAATAGCTAGTGAGTCGGTCTTACGATTTATACATTAGTCTTAACGTCATTAGCATATCATCACTCAATATGTGGAACGTGAATTTTGGCCGTGAGTGTCAACTTTGTTCGTTTGTTTTATTTAAATTTGTGCGTGTCTCTCACATCTTCCTACTCAATTAACAGGCACAGTATGTACAGACTTGAGAATTTGTAATCCGAAGTCTAATTTACTATATAACAACCGTTAAGCCACCTTCACTACGAAACGATGGATTCATCAATGTGGAATGCGAAGATGTCGGGAGATTTTGAGCTCTATACTTTTTAAGTCCGTTTATTATTTTAAAATCATGTTGCGTTAAGTTGCGTTAGTTTAATTAATTTCGTTGCGCTGAAGATGACCCAAATAAAGGGTCGAAACGTACGTCTTTTGAATTTATATTAATTTATATTAAATTTATATTAATTATTAACATTGTGCGCACTATTTACCGCGCGTGGCTCTAATTGCCTTTTTATATTATATTTAATTTTATTATAGAAAGCCTTTACTTATATTTATTCAAATATAAACAACTTACGGAAATAAATAATAGGCGCAAGTTTTAACAATTAAAATAAAAATAAATATAGCGCAGCTCGTTTTTCAAATTTATACAGTTTCATTTCGGTCCAAATAATATTAAATTACTCAAATTATGGGAGAAGCAGAACCGTAATATCATTAAGACCTCGCTGCAAATCCGTTTTCTTAAGAACTGCATTGATAACGAAGTATTTCCGTCACATACTAACTTTGTGAATCATCTAAGGTTTTTTCGTTCCAAATCCAATGCAGCAATGCTAAGAGCGAAACGGGTTTTTATTTCTAAATTATTGCGTATTGAGATCAGCGACGCTTACAGACACTTACATTTTTTACGTAACTCTCTTTACGAACTATCTAGAGATATTTTTGCTAATTTTCCTGTTAACTTTTGGAATATTTTTTGTAGCGGAACTTCTCGCGCCCTGCATTTTTTCTAAGAGTCAAAGAACTTAATAGACTTAACAAGAAATTTTCTTGGCTTGTTCGTGGACGGAAGTCATCTAAGGCCTTCAAACCTATCAATTATTTCTTCGCCATAGAAGAAAAACCCCTCAGTAGGTGAGATAGGCCGCCGCTAACTCACTTTTACAATGAGAGCGAGAGAGATGGATAGAGAGATAGAAAAGGATGGAGATATGAGTTAGAACAGTTTGTAGACGACCGAGGGGGGACACGCGGACAGGGGGAGAGGAGGGGGGTACGTAGGGCGAAACGGGAAGCGCGGCGAGGGGGGTCGGGGGAGCGCGTGACATCACGGGAGGGAGCGAGTATGAATCGTTAAAATTGCCCGTGAGATGGCGCTCGGCTCGATCGGGGGTCGCGCTTACCGACTCGCCCTACGTACCCCCCCCCCCCCTCACCCCCCTGTCCGAACGTCCCCCCTCGGTCGTCAACAAACTGTTCTAACTCATATTTCCATCCTTTTCTATCTCTCTATCCATCTCTCTCGCTCTCATGAAAGTGAGTTAGCGCCGGCCTATCTAGACGCCCAACAAAATCAACGAGATCGCCCGGGAGATGACGCTCGACTCGATTGAGGTCGCGGTTTCTCCCGGCGCGATTTGACCTTGGCGCGACTCGACCTTGACGCGACTCGTTCCTTAAGGAGGCGACGGCGATCTCTCGCGCCGTTTCTGGCGCGCGATCCGCTATCATGATTCTTAAGGGACGCGCGTCACTTCTAGCGCGCGATCCGCGAGCGGACGCGGGTATCTGGCGTCGAGAGAGACGGATAGAGGAACGGTTAGCGGCGATACGAGCGCGCTTATCGCTCGAGCGAGATAGCGAATCGTTGAAAGGTCGTGGAATAAAGAGAGATTGTTTTTTCGCGCGAGAGAAAGAGCGTTTTTATTGTTTCCTTTTACAATATTTTTAATATATTAATAATGTGATAATACGAGTATGCGAATAAGCGTATCACGATTCTCCGAAGAGCAGAGCCTGCAGCTCGCAATCGACGATATCGTTGCGGTCGAAGTTCTCGTTATCACGTATCATCGCGGGAATAAGCGCCGAATCGTGAGCGCCTGCCGCGATATCGAGAAAACGAGTCAGCTTGTTATCCACATGCGCGGTTAAACCGCTTAAAGATGTAACGAAGCGGTTAACGCAAAGTTCTAGATTTAATATAGTTAGAACGGTGCTCTTCGATACGGCCAGACGAACTTTGGGTGTTTCGAGACGGAGTATTCGGAGATTGTTGAGTTTACCGATTCGCAGCGTTAACTGTTCGATATATATCGGCGCTGGTGGACGCGCCTCATCGCGCTCGTCGGAGCAAAAATATGATAGAAGTGTAGATCGTAGATCGAGCAGTTCCTTCCACATATCCAGCGTTAGCGAGATCTCCTTGCCGTGGCAATCTCCAAGGACGATTTCCACAAAAGAGGGTCGACTAACATTAACGCTGACTTAGAGATGTTTGTACGCAGTTTTGGTCAATGGATAGCGTCTTCCTAAAATTCTGAGCGGCCGCACAATCGAA